>JAESIW010000064.1:0-169698 GCA_016802295.1 Brachionus rotundiformis
AAGCACTAAATTCTCAGAACTTTGGCTTTTAAAGTGCAGGAAAACTCTAAAAACTGATAGAGTAATTGAACTTTGAAATTTAAAACTTTTTAAATTTTTAAATTGAATGGTCACGTTCAGGACCTTATTTCTCTATCGTCCTTTGGCCTACCTAGGTGCCCGAGTGCTCAAAGGCAAGCTCAGTAGATGCACTTTAACATACTACTTGGAGTCTTATTTTTGAAAAAAATTTTCACATATAAAAAAATACTTCATCTTAAATTCATTGATTAATTAAAGTTGCTTAATCCGAGAATTGTTATAGATTTACAACTATCTTATATTGTGCCAGTTCTTTTTAAAAAATCATGCCAAAAAGTTAATTTCCAAATTAATGTTTGAGATCTATTCATCGCTTCTCATGCCAAAATTGCGAACAGCAACAGTAAAACACTTTACCTAAAATAATCAACAATCAAACCTGTCATATTTTAAATTTTTTTTTAAACTCTTTGTTCATATCTCTTTGGTCAAAATTTTTTTAATTATTTATTTAACACATTTAGAATTAAAATTGATTCAAAAATTAAATCAAAGCTTTGTTTTAAAACAACTCTTTATTTATTTATTTATTTGAATTTAATTAACCTCCTTTAGGAGAAGTAAAATTAAAAATTAGAAGAGAAAGAAAAGAAAAAAAAGAAAAAAATTTATACAAATATTATGATTTTAAAAAAATGAAGATGAAAATAGTAGGTATTTAATTTAGTGGACCTCAAGTTATGAAATTCATTTAAGCCTTATTAATTCATTTAGAAATAAAAGATAGTCTTTAAATCTTAAGTTTTCTAGACACATTTTGATAGAGTCAGAAATGTCATCATTGATGAAAAAATGTCCTTATATTTCCATTTTATACTTATTTATATTACTTAAAAGTAAAGGAAAATCTGCATTAAAATGGCTAATTTAAATTTGAATATCTGTTTCAAATGAGTTATTTGACTTTGATGGACAGATAGTTATGTTTAGTTTAATGTACTCAAAAACACTGGATGCTAATGAATTAAATCTTATTGTCTCAATAAATGATAGTTTTAAAAAAAGATAAAATTTATATTAACTCAACTATTTTTTTATTTATTTAATATATAATTTAGAGGGAATGTTCCTCTTGGCAGCTCCGAACGGCGTAGAGCCTTCTTTTCAATCAGCCTGTTAGGAATATTTTGTAATTAATTATTATTGATATTATTAATTTCAGCCTCATAGGCAAATTTAAAATTGAGTAAAAAAAAGAAAAATAAAATATAATTTAGGTTAAGTTACATTGAAAACTTTGAGTAAAAATTTAAATTTATCATTGTAGCTTGTCAAAAAATATTAACTCAACTAAATTTAATGAAATTTATTTTAATTTTTGGTTAGAATATAACCAGCAGCTCGATGTTTTTTAATATCAGCAAATAGTTGATGTTCGATTCTATTCTTTGTAAAAAAGACAGCCATTTATGGAACAGTTTCATTTTTCTCAAGTTCTTTGTTCAACAAAATTAAATTTTTTTTTTTTGCTAAACATTTATAATTGTAATAAACATGAATATCAAAAAAAAATATATAATTAGAATAGATCAAAGATCAATGTCTAGAAAACAACATGTGTTTCTCAAGTTTAAATTACGTCAGTCTGATTGGGTTTGAAATATTTGATGAATGAATCAGTTAGCCAAAACAATTAAGTTTCACACATTGAAAAACATTAGATAAGATATCACATAATGAGAGATAAACTAACTAATTAACTTTTTTTGCTAATCTTATTAAAATACTTGAAATTTCTAATGACTCAAAACGGACTGAATATAAAATATTATCATTTTTTTTATCTATTTTGTTAAAAAAATGAAAAATATTACATGTGCTTGTAATTCGAATTGTCATGGTCTAAGCTTTTGTGTTACCAGATTCAACTGCTTTGCCAGGAAGTATTACCAAGAGAATGCGACAGTCACCTATGGATGCATCAATCATGTAATTCAACAATTAATTTATGAATTGATTCTAAAAATTTTCTCAAATTTAGTGTGACCAAGATGGTGCAAAATATTCCATCAGATGCTGTAATGAGTACGACTTTTGTAATCTTAAACTCAGCTTGATTAGAAATAAAACACTCACCATATTTACCACATTATTGGGAATTACTTTAGTCATTTCTTTTACACTTTTTCTTTATTTTATAAAGTAAGTTTTATAAAAATCAAAAAAATTATTTTATTCTTTTTTAAATTTGTTCAGCAAAAAATTAAAAAAATTGCGACATGAGCAAAAATTTAAAAATCAGCTTAAAAAATTCCGCCAACATATTCAAATTGAGGCCAATGAAATTAGTTCAGATACAAAAATAGAATCAACAACAACAGGAATGGGTCAAGATGAGCTGATACAAAGAACTGTGTCCAAAGACATTCACATTGACTATGATAGTGGACCGATTGGCAAGGGCCGCTTCGGCACAGTTTGGAAAGCAAAATGGAATGGTGACGATATTGCGGTTAAAGTTTTCTTTTCAATGCACGAATTTTCTTGGTCACGTGAGACAGACATTTATCAGACAAATTTGTTCCATCATGACAACATTCTTCGCTATATCACCTCTGACATCATGGGACTAGGCTGCACAGTCAACATGATTATCCTCACCGAGTATCATCCACTGGGTTCCTTATACGACTATTTACAAGATAACACTTTGAATATGAAAAATTTATTGAGCATTTTGTACTCGGTTACAAATGGTCTGAACCACCTGCACTTGGAAATATTCAGCACCAACTACAAGCCTTGTGTCATACACCGAGACTTGAAGACAAAAAATATACTTGTAAAAAACAATCTAGAATGCTGTATTGCTGACTTTGGTCTAGCAGTAAAATTTGATGGTTTAGCCAACAGGATATATGGTCTCGAGGAAATTAATTTGAAACAAGGTAGTGTCAGATACATGTCACCTGAGTGTTTAAATGAAACTTTGAATTTTAAATCAAAAGAATGCTTGAAAAAATCAGATATTTATTCTTTAAGTTTGGTCATGTGGGAATGCTTGAGTAGATTAAAGATAGATCTAGTTGAGCCTGAGAATCATCGAGCGCCTTTTTTTGAGTATATAACTGGAGATCCGGATCCAGAGACAATGAAGTATTTAGTTTGCACTCAAATGACTAGACCGAAAATAGATAAATTAGAAAATTTATCCGATCAAGTAAAATAATCACTTATGTAACAAAAACAAAAATATTTAAAATTATTATTATTTTAGCATATACAACAAATAATAGAGATAATGAAAGAGTGTTGGTCAAACAATCCAGCTGAGAGGTTGTCAGCATTATATCTTAAAAAACGGTTTAAAAAATTTCTACAAAGTAGTTAACTATATTGAATAGATTTTTAATAAAAAATACACTCCATTATTTTTAAATATTTAAAATAAAATTTTTTATTCATTATATGTTAATTTATATATAATTTCAGGTAAAATCAGCTTCCAAAAAGAGATATAAATATTATACTATGAAATTTAATAATTTTTGAAACTTTAATTTTATAAAACAGTATTGTTAAATTTGGTGATAATACATGTAATAAGTTTAATTGACGCAAATAGCTTATTCACCTTATATTCTCATGTAGCCAGCTATCCATTTCAGGTTTGAAAACATTCGTTTCGTTGCATCCGCCAAATTACATGGAAGTCTTTTATTGATAGCATATCCATTGAATCCTTTAAAATTAACAATTTATCTTGTCTATTCTTTGCTGATATTTAAGCAATCAATCAGGTTTTAAATTTATAAATAAATCACCAGCATAAAAGTTTCGATTCAGTGAATGTGACATTTTAAACTTGCATCCTAAATAATAAAGAACCTTGGCAAAAAAATCTCACAAAAGAAATTATATGTCAGATATTTTAGAATTTATTTGTTAATTTAAAGCTGGGATATTTTTTATGGTATATAGTCTGGTTAAACAGATCAATTCAGTTAAAAGTCAATTTTTCTAGATATTTTATTCGAAAATCCAAATTCCAAACTGGTACATCAATATGATGAAAGTTGGTAAATAATCTTTGCCCAATTGAACAAAGTGCCTTATTAGAATTTAGATTCTTTACTAAATAGTGCATTTGGTATTGTTCCACAGGCATGGTCCCTGATGCTTCCATTTAATTGTTGTTGCCAAACTACAGCTTTTAAGTCTAAATATTGCTAAAAGAGATTCATCTGGAAAATTGTCCGAGAACACTTATTATTCAATACTTGATAGTTATTCAGCTGTTTAATTTAAATCTAAGATTTACTAAAAAATGATTTATTAAATTAGTTTCAATACTTATGACAATTGGTATCTTTGGTTTGTACCACTTTTATAATTCTTTTTAAAATCCTTTTTGTGCTTGCTCATACTCTATTTTAATTTTCCTTTAATTTTGAATTCAAGGATTTAAAAAAAAATTAAAAGTAAAGTTAAAACAAGATAAAATTTTGACAATTTTGAATTCTTAAAATTTTATTATGATTAAAATAATTTATTCTAAATTAAAAAAAAAATTAAAAATTGCCAATACTCTCATGAACATGTCTAACACAGATATGGACGCATTCATAAAATTGCCTAAAATAGAGCTTCATGCACATCTTTCAGGCTCTGTTCGATACCAAACTATTCTTGATCTTTTAAAGAACGAACTCGAAAGTTCGGACTCAGCGGACCATCAAAAATTGAATTCAGAAATCGATCTTTTGAATAGCCTAAAAAAAAATTCATCTACTTCATGCACCAATGGTCGAAGCTTGACCGAATGTTTCCAAGTCTTTTCAATTCTGCACCGCTTATTGAACAATGTAAACATTTTGGAAAAAGTAACCAAGGATATATTGAAAGATTTCGATTCGGATAATTGTGTTTATTTGGAACTTCGAACCACACCACGAAATATCTATGATCAAAACTGTAAAAAAATTTTAATCTCTAAACGTGATTATTTAGAAAAGATAATAAATGTTGTAGAAAATTTCGAAAAAGACCACCGAATGAGAGTGAGACTGATTTTATCAGTCGACAGAGCTAAAGGTGTCCAAGACGGTTTAGAGAATGTTTTGTTGGCAATTGAACTAAAGAATAAATATATTGTTGGTATAGACTTTTCAGGTAACCCACATGTCAACTCTTTTCAAGACTTTGAGGAAGTATTCAGCCTATGCAAAAAGTACCAACTAAAGACTACTGTCCATACGGCTGAAATTTGGGATGACAAGGACATAGGCTTTATCTTAAAAAATATTCGTCCTGATCGAATAGGACACTCAGTATGCTTGAACCAGGAAGAAGTTGAATATCTGATCAAAAATCCGATCCCAATTGAAATATGCCCAACATCTAATTTGGTCACAAAATGTGTTCACAAAATTGATGAGCATCCTTTTTTTGATTTTTATTCAAAAGATAATAATTATCCATTAGTAATCTGTACTGATGATTGTGGCATTTTTGATATTACGCTTTCAAAAGAGTACCATCTGATATCACGCACGTTTAGTCTGTCCTTTGAACAAATGTACCACTTAAGCAAAAACTCAATAAGTTCAATATTTGATCAATCAAATGAAATAATTGATTATCTAAATGAAATTTTTAGAGACTTTGAATCCAAAAATTTTTAATAATAAAACTTCAAATTATCAATTTTATATTTTTGTGCCAGTTAAATATCTGAAAGTATAATATAGCTGAACTAAATATTTAAAAGAGTATAAAAACAATGACAATTAGGTTTCATATGATAAATTTAAAAGTTTTAAGTTATCGGTTAAAATAGGAATTTAATTTTTAGAAATAAAAATTATTTATCCGTGAAAAAATTCACTCTTAGTAGAATAATTTTTATATTTTTACCTGTACAGTTTGAAATAAATTTTTATTAATAAAAAATTAAAAACTATTCAAGAAATATCGAGTTTTATAAAGCATTTTTTGAGAATTTTTTTACCAAAGTTGGTCATATAAAATGTAAATACTTACAATGTACCATCCATTGACATTTCCAGTTTCATTTAATCAGATTATCATATATCACATAAGTGTTTCTAAATCAATAATTTTTTTAAATTTTATTAATTGATTAATTTTGGAAAATATTTATTAAAAATAAAGAAATTTTACAAAATTAAAAATAACATTTTAACTCGAATGAGTAGAAAAAAATTTCAAAAGAAAATCAAAATAAGTAATTAATAGATAATGTAGATACATACAAACAATTTACAGTTAGATTTCTTTTTTTTTAATTTTTAAATTTCTTAATTAGATATTAAGCTAAGATTCTTTGTTTATTCAAAATACCATTCAAAATACCATTCTCGTATTATCTATAATAATCATTTGTAAAACCCAATTTCTATAAGATAGTACAGTAGTTTGGAATTATTCTTCGGAAGTCCACTAAATGATTTTGTCTTACCATTTAGTCTGCAAAACCAATCATGTACCCTTCTTATTTCGAGTAAATTTTCACCTTACTTGGAATATTTAACGGGTTCTTGCTAAGCCTTTTATTCAAAATCTTTAATAGAGAATTAAAATAAGATCCGTTTTGTGAAATTTGGTACAGAAGAACAGAACAAACCAGAAAAATCTTTCAACTTTATTCAAGAAAGTTAAAAGCTGGTCCTGTAAATGCAACATGGTGCAATACACATTGTTGCATCGATTGACCAATCTTTTTAATGGTGCGGAAAAATTTTAAAGAATTTTTAAGATTGTAAAAAATGGAACTTAGTATGCTGCATGTTCACAACCAGTTTATAACTTTTTGGAATGAAGTTAAACAAAATCAGCATTTTTAGGTTTGATGATGTTTTTATCAAATTTAAAAAAGGAAATTTAAGATTTTTATAATAATTAAATCAATTGATTTTAATTTTAATTAATTAAAAATTTAGTTATTCTTTTCAATATAATTATATTAGATGCTGATCTAGGATTATATTAAAATAAATAGCCTTGCAATGCATGTATCAAAACTACAGGTAAAATCGGGTTCAGGTGCTCAATAAGCCTAGATCAACCCCATTCTAAATCAGCATTGTTGTATATGAGTGCATTAAGACTTAAATTTTCGGGTCCATTTTCATTTTTAAAACCCAGGAATCAAAAATAAATGCAGCATTAATACTAAAATTTCAAAATTAAGTGCCGCAATAAAAGTTGAATTTTAAAAAAGTTTAGATGCGGCATTAAAAAGTGGGTAGAAAAGAGCATTTTTTTTTAATATTTTATTTAAAAAATTCATTTCCTAATTTAAAAAGCGGCGCTAAAATTTAGTTTTAAGAAAAAAACAACACCCCAAGTTTTGATACGGTATGTGTATATGAAAGAGTTTATAGGCTAGCTAATGTATCTCCCCAACTCATCTTTTAACATCATAGTTTCATATTATTTGATTAAGTATAAACATGAAACCATTTAATTATACTATTTGAATAAGACCATCAAATTTTTAATCATCTAAAATTTTTTGTTATGCAATAACAAGTAAATATACTAAAATTTTGAGCATATAATGGATAACATTATTTTTTTTTATTAATTAATTAATTTAGCTATCTGAAAACGATGAATCAAAAAACAAATGAATAAACTTTATAAAATGTTAAAAAAGTAATTTTAAAACATTTTTATCTCTTTTTTGTTTCAATTGGTAACTAAATGACTGAGCTTTGACAAGAAAGCTTTCAAATACCAAAATGATTTATTATTAATCTATTTTTGAATATTTTTTTTTTATATGAAGGTAAATTTTATTTTCATCTAAAATTTTACTTAATAATAGTTAAAGCTTTATAAAAATAATTAATTAAAAGTTTTTTTCGCTTCGAGCAATTTATTAGGACCAAATAAAAGGAAAATATTCGGCATTCAAACATGTCTGGTCAAATTGTTCAATAATTTTAATCAACAATGTTTAATTTTAAGATGGTTATATGTAATTTATTTGATTATAACCAAGCAATAAATATTTATAGCCTTTTATTATCAAATTTTTCAAAAATTTCCAAACCTTTTATTATTTTTAGCTATTCTAAAAAGTGTACTTGACCAAATGCAACCATATTAATAAAAAATTTAACTCTTAAAAAAATGAAGTTCAAGCCAAATTGGGAAATTTAAGGCGATTTATTTTTAAACAAGTAAAATGACCCTAATAAAGTTTTTAAATTAAATTTAAATCTTTAAATTACAATAAATTATTAATGAGACTATTTTTTCGAGATAAAAAATCATTGCGACATATGCATAAAGTTAGTCACTTTTCTACTTAAGAAATAACTAACAATATCAATTTTCTAACCGATTATGATTTGGAAAAGAGAAAGAATGAGAGAGAGAACGAAAACAAGTATTCAACGATTACTCATATAAATTTATTTCATAATCTAAAATTAGTTATTTTTTTATAACCATCTATCACTTGTTAGATTTCAAGATTTTCTTTTTTCTTTAAAATTTTTAGTTAAATCTAGAAATTTAACTTAAAACGCGTTCATTTATTTATCTTAAATTAAAAATTTAAATATTGAATATTTAAAATTTAATTTTTAACACGTAGTCAATTTATAGATTAAATAGAATGAGCTCATACGGCAAGTGTATTAAATACTCTTTGATTTTAATCAACAGTGCAATATGTGTCAGCGGCCTGGTTATGCTAATAGCCGGCGCTGTCACCCAGTCGAAAATAAATGACCAAAATATGGCCAGATCAATCGGAGGCTACTCATTGCCAGCTGGTAAATACACATTTACTAACCAAATTCGACCTGTAGATAAAAAAAATTATTTTAGGCTCTGTTCTGTGTATAATATTCGGCATTTTTGTAATCCTCTTGGGCATCTTGGGAGCATATTCCACAATCAAGGGCCGTCAAGGCTTGCTGAATATTTACGCCGGAATAATGTCCTTGATATTTTTGATTCAGTTTATCACTGGCGCAGTTGCCCTCGGAGTCAAGAATAGCTCTAATTTTGACAGCTATGTTGAAAAAGTGTTCGCCAATGAGATCAAAATAAATTCAACCAATGCGGCAGAAAGAGATTTTTACCAGAAGTATTTCAAATGCTGTGGTTGGAATGGCGTCGGAGACTATGCGCTACCAAATAACACAATTTTGGCAGTCGAAAGCTGCTGCATTGAGCAACAGTGTGATGTAACCCAAATAAGTCAATTGCATCCAAACCCTTGCAATTCAAAAATAATTGGAGCTTCCAGAAGTATAATCGAGGTCGCTGGTACCTTACTTTTGGTTTTTGCATTCTTTAATTTGACCAGTATTATTCTGTCCATTCTTTTGTCAAGACAAATAAAGGCTGGTTATCTAAATCAGTAGTTTTTTGTTTTTCCATAAGACTAGTTATTCTTTCAAATTTTATCTTTAAATAAATACATATTGTTTAATAAATAAAAATAAAAATTTTATTTAATATAGAATCAATTTTATTGTGTCTTATCAGATTATTTTAATTATTTTCTATTTTTTGCTGTTTTAAAAAATTATGTTTAATTGTCTTAATTGCTTTTGCACCAAAGAAAACTTTTATTTTTGCTTTTGCAAAGTGTTCAGCTAATTTGGAAAATAAAAAATTTTTAATAATAGTAATTTCTCAAATCATCATATTGACAATATTTAACAATATTTTAGCAAATATTTAATATTATTCTTATTTGTTCCAATTTAAATTTTAAATATTTAATTACTAGGATAACTACTAAAATTGAAGAACATTAGAAAAGACTTGTAGATAAATGTAGATTAATTTTTTGATTTATGGCATAAGGTGTTTCTTTTTTTCTTATATCTAAAACAAATCGTAAAGGCTAGGGCTTCCTTTGTCGAACAATGTGGTTATTTACAAATAATTATTCTTTGTTTCTAAAAATTTATTTTGTTTAATTAAAATTAACCATTTGAAATAGAAAAGTTGTCATTAATTTCTAATTAAACGATTTAAAAATTTGGATTTTCTTATTGAACCGGAAAACAAAATTAGTTGAAAAATTATTTAGTTAATTATTTTTTGTTTGAAAATGAGCTTAATTAGCAGTTGGGACAGCTTTAGGTAAATATTTCCATTTATCTTGTTCCATCTTTCTGAAAAAATTGCTTTCAAACATTTTTGCCAGAATAATAACCATGACTAGTCGATTTTTATTTTTTTCAAATAGAAATTTTTATCTTCCTGATCGATTAACTTATGAAAATAGATTTGCATTCTTCTGACAAAACGATGAAAGCCACAAGGCTAAAAATCTTTAAAAAAATGCCAAAAATTTCAGACAGGTCATTTCAAAAGGTTTAACACACTTGACATAATTAAAAAATTATATGCAATTGAGAATACTTTTTCTACGATTTTTAGACATTGTATAGTTTCAACCTTCAGATGGAAAAACAAATTATTCTACCTTTATTAAATTAAAGATTTTATTTAATATTATTAATCTTATCTTATTTAAAAAAAAACTTATTTAATTAAAAAAACTAGTTTTTTTATGAGAATTAAAAATAGAAATATTTTATATCAAGTTTTAATAATAAGGCCTCCAAATAGTTATCTTTGTTATTATATTTTCAATCGGGACGTCTAAAACGAAGTGTTTATAAAATCTAACTACAAAATAATTTAATAAAAGTTTTATCTAAATTTGAAAAAATTGTACACCTCTTCTTCCATTATTTTCGAATCTTGTTGATAGCTAAGAGAGCTTAGGTAAACTGTGGGAATGCTTGATAAGGCCAAAATTCGAGCCAAATTTTTCTTCGTGGCTAAGTGGACTGACCATCATTGATTAAGCTATTAGTTTGTCTAGTTGTAAGCTGTCAAAATGCAAATCTTTTAAGCAAATTAATTTTTATCTTTCAAATGTCACCAAGAGTAGAATTTTCTTATTGTTTGAATAAAATTTTTATTTATGACTTATTAAAAAAAAAAAGAAAAAAACTCTATTAGATAGTTGAATGAATAAATTAAAAAATTAAAAGCATATTTGTCTGAAATTAATTTGATTTTTGAACAAAAATTTTAAAATTTTAAATTTTTAAATAGTTTAAATTCTTGATTTGTGGAAAAAAATATTTTAATAATATTTAAGATTTAAGATAGTCAAAAGTTGGTATTTTGATCTTTATGATATATGATAGGACACAAAATTACATGAAGTATTTGCTTGCTTTTTCTTAAAACCGCGATGACCAGCTTAGAAACGATTATAAATTAATGATTCAGTTGAACTTGAACGGATTAGCATTTGAGCCAAAAATATACGAACAAAGCCCGCTTGCTTTGGTGAATTATGTTGTTTATTTGATAGACATGATCAACCATTTACCTAGTTGTATTTAGATTGAAATCGATAGCTTTAAAAACAAGAATCCAATACAAAGGTCATATATTAGCAATTACGGCCAATTTGGACTTATTTATGTGTTTATGTGCATTTGTAGAGATATTTTTGGTATTTTATATTTATTTCAAATAAAGGTAAAAAATCAATAATTAAAATTAAGAGAAAAAATTTAGATAAAGCTTTATTTTAGAAGAAATGCTTCGAATATTAAAACTAACCCAGAAAAAAAATTTTTTTTTTCTTATTTAGATTTATTAAAAAATTTAATTTTGCTCGAGCATTTTTTGGTATCCAGAAAATCCGGTCGAGGATTAGAATTTTTTATGAAAATGGAAATTTCACGACTTCAGTGTAGAAATCCACTTAGAAAAAATAAGTTTTCTTCAAATATTATTTCAAGGCTTTTGAATCGACTAGTGGAATCGCTTCAAAGGACTTTAAAGTACTTGAAAATAGGGCTCAAATCTAAAATGGTTAATTGAGTTTTATAAATCCATTGATCTAAATTTGCATCCACAATTCTTTGTTACGGACTAGTTTTAAATTTTTACAGTTTGAGAAGCCAAATTTGCAAACACCGTCAAATTTTATAAACCTTTTTTTCTTTTTTTTCCAAGCAAAAAAATTATTTTTTATTTTTAGTTTAGAGGATTTGTTTATGAATATATATATTTTATATATTTTTTTTCAAAATTAAAATTAAATTTAAATTTAGGTCAAAAAATTGCGTATTCAAGAGCCACTGGAATACGGTGGAGTTTTTTTAAGACACTTTCTCAAGCAGTTTTACCAAAATTTTAAGATATTTTTTCCCCAATGAAAAAAAGAGCAATAAAATTTTTAAGTATGCAAAAAATAAAAAAATCAAGATCAGATTTATTTAATTGTTTTTTTATTTTTTTTCTCAATCAAACACAAATTTTAGGAAAAATAGTATTTTTGGTTAATTTTTTTCTTTTATTTCCTATCCATCATTTAAGTTTAGGTCTTAATTCTATTCAAAAATTTCTATTTTTAAGCAATAATTAATTTTTTTCTTGATGAATTAATCTAAACTAATTTAAGTAATTTTAAGACAAAAATCATTCAAGCATTAAAATAAACCAAGTTTATCAATTTAAAAGAGGTAATAGGGTTAATTGAAGCGAAAAAGCGTCGCTAACATAAAGATTATGTAAGCTTGGCAAAAATAAAATAGTCAAAGAGCCCACAAGCCAATTTAGACCATCTGACTTGGGCCAAAAGTCCAAAGTTTGGGAAAATTTGCTTTAATTACGACAGACAAGCTGCTTTGAAAATACACCTAATTTTTTTTCTTATAATTTTTTGTTAAAACGATGCTCATAAAGGTAATTTAAATATTTAACCTGATTTAGGAATGATGAATAAAATTTTTCCAAATTTAATTCAAAGGTAATTCTTGCCAGTTTCTTAAACTGATTCATTTGACGAGCTTTATTAATTTTTAGTTTCCATAACAAATTACACAATTGATAAATGCAATTTTGCTATTTTCTAATTTAAGATAATCTTATTTTTCAAAATAGATAATCCTTTGAAAAAGTCTCGAATATAGAGCGGTCCGACTCGGTGACTTTTGATCTAAAGGTTAACCATTTCTATTCAAAAATCAAATTCGATAAGTCTTGACTTGAATTTTGTTTTTTTTTTTGTTTTATTATTGTAGAGTACTCAAGTTTTTTTAAACAAAGCCTTGAATTTAATGCTTTTTGAAAAGTTCTATTGTTAGGTAAATTGGAGACATAATTTTTGTTTTTAACTTTTTGAGCATAAAGGCTGAATAGTTGTCTAAAAATTGTAAAAGCCTACTCACACCATGGTTTATTCGATGGGATTTATATCTTAATTAACAATTTGAATTTCGTCCATTAGATTATTTTTAAAAATAAAAACTAATTAGCAAAAAATGTAAAACTTTTATGTTGGTCTATGGACTTGAATGGTCAGTGAGCTTAAAGACTAATAAACTAGCTCTATTAAAACAAGATCCAAATTAAAGCAATTTAAATGGATCAAATTTAGTCATATAAATTAAATTATTAATGTTAAAAATTTAAGTTTGTGTTGTTTTTGTGTATCAAGTGTCAGATAAGTTTCATGTTACTTTAAATTTAGGGTTTACACTATGGTGCACAATTTTGCTTTCCACGCCGCGCAGAGCCAATTTAATTGCTTTTCAAAAATTTAATTTTAAATTTCCTTGATAAGATGGCTTTCTGGTCCATTAGAGATGGACACAACCCCTTCAAACAAAACAAAAAGAAGAAAATCAGCAAGAGCTCAACCATTTTTCAAATTGGACGAAACTATCTATGAAATTAATTAATTTTTTTGTCCATTTTAATTAAAATAATATGGCTCTAATCAACAACTAAATATCCAAGATTTCAATTCGAATCCATCTCTCGGCCCCACTAACACTAACAGTAACTATAACAAAAATCTAAATAAATTATAATATTTTTTTGCAATCAAGCAAACAACCAACAACAAAAAAATCAATTTTTTTTTATATTTTTCTAATTTCCACTCATTCTTGAAATTAAAATTCTAATCATGAACCGCTGAGCGACCATTTTTTGGGGCGTTTTAGCCAAAAAATTTACACCCATTCCTTAATAAAGCTCAAATATTTACATTTATTACTTTTTCCTAATTTTAGATTTAAAATGTTTAGCCTATATCACAAATATTGAAGTTAACCCCCCTCAAATCGATACACCTTTTAATACTTTATTTGTGTAAATAGCTGAACATTGGTCTAAAATGCTTATAAATGATAAATCAATACTAATAAATAGCAAAAAATTATCGCAATCATCGAACAATGTGGCAAATCCAGTAGTGATAATACCAAATCAATCCAATCTACTAATCGATGACTTGTTGAACAACAATAGCTTGCTGAATAATGGTAACAAAGTTGAGCAGGACATGAGCGAGATAAAATACATGAAGGGCTATGTGAATGTGCTCAGAGAGAGGTTTACACGCAAGTCGCTTGGTGCGGACGCGGAGTCCTTTCAGGAAAGGCAAAAAAGTCGCCCTTCGGGCAGTACCAATCAGGATAGTCACCGACGCAGGTCGGTCTCGCCGTTCATCTCGTCGCCATCGACCGCAAACAGTGGCAAACTCGTGCCCAAAGAGCCTAAGAACAAGCTTTTCGCTTCGCAGGACGACTTGCGCAACCCCAAGCCTCCGAAACCAGTAAACAAAAACTTTTCCCACTCGAGTCTCCTGGACGACAACCAGTCAATAGTTAAGTGCACTTATTTAAATGAAATTAACCAAGACGAGCTGCCAAAGCCCAATTTTGTCTCTTCGGTAAAAAATCTGTTCGAAAAGCAGATAAAAAATGAAAATCTAGCTCAGAACAACCATCATGGACACACCATTGACAGGAAGGAAAAAATTAGTCCAAATAAACAGTTATTAGTTGTATCGAACCAACAGGCCGACACTCTGGTCGAAAAGCTCAAGCAAAATGGTGCTGTTGTTTACCAGCATGATTCCAGCACCGTAAACCATCAACGTAAGTTTTATCTTTTTTTTCAGTTTCAAAATATTTTTAATAAAATATTATTGTTGTGTTATTTCCTATCAAAATTGATTGACAAGTTTGTCTTTGGAATTAATGAGTTGGATTTTAATTTAAGAAAGTAATAATTTTTTTGTTCTCAAGCAAAATTTAAAAGTCTTAAGCTCCTAGTCCGAGTTTAGTATTTAGTGAATAAAAGATATTGTTATACCTTGAATTATTCAAATTTATCTAGTTTTTCTTTTTTAGCCAAAACTAAATAAAGAAGTGGTTATTTTAAAATTTAATTATTAAAAGTGAATCTAAATGCTAATTGATTATTAAATTTAAATTTCAAGATTAAGATTTAAAAAGAAAAGATAACAAAAAAGATTAGGTATGTTTTAACATTTGATGCTTTTAGAATGTTAATTGGTATATTATTTGTGTTATTTTAGAATTTTTTTATTTTTAATTTTGAAAAAAAATATTGTCTTATTAAATCTTGAATGTTTTTGCGTTATAATTTTAACTTTAGATAAAATAAAAGAAATTTTAAAAGTTAATCTTGAAAATAAATATTTAAATATGCTAGAAAAATATTAATCTTTGTAGCTCTTGTACTGCTGAAAATCTTTTGTGGTCCAATTTTGGCCTAATTCAACTTTTAAAACTTAACAATTTTCAAAAAATAACTAGTTTTAGTAAGATTTCACATATTATTTCTATTTAACTCAACTAAGTATCCAAAAAGTACAAATTTTTTTCAAATTTTAAATTAATTCACCTAAGATTTCTTTTAAATTAATAATCGTTAATTATGTTTTTAATGAGTTTAGGAACATTTTGACTAGGCTTGGTAACTGCCTTTAATTTAGCCTTATTTTAATTGATTTATTGATTGATAATAAATGTTAAAATTAAAATTATTGTTGAAAAGGAGAAAAATATAAAAAAATAAAGAATTAATCAGGAATGAGAAGATTCAAAGAGTAAAAAATTCATATAGTGAAGAAAATATTTTTTTAATGGCCCGATATTAGAAAGAATTTATGACAGAAAAGACGCAAATTAAATAATAAAAAAGTTTTATAAAAATTCTAAAAAAAAAATTATATAGCTTGAATATAGAAATTATAAAAGAGAGATTTTTTAAATTCGGCAATACTCAATAATCATTAAGATTTTAAAAAATACCATAAACCAAGCGACTTTCTTTCCCAATTGAGGAGAAGTGTTTAGTTAAGGCTTTCTGCAGTGGGTCAACTGTACAGCAGGTTCGTAGCTTAATAATTATAGATGCAAATTGATTTAATTGATTGATTAGATGATCGTGATAAATTTTCTAGCAATTAAAATAATAAACTAGATTTTTTAAATTAGTGATTTTTTTCAAAATATTAAAGACCCATAGATTATTAAAAAGGAAATAATATGACTAATTAGTGGCGAAATTAGCAAATCCCTTAGAATTAAATAATTCATTTTTCATTATTAAAATTACTAAATTACTTTCCAGTTTATTAATTAAACTATTCAAGACTTCTAGTAAAGAGTAGGCACATTACACAACTCAATGGGTTACTATAGAATCTAAAAGGCTAAAATCAACCAATATACTTAAAACTTAGAATAGGAAAAATAAATAAGCAATTAATACCAAGTCTTTGGAAGGTGCTTAAGCAAACTTTTATTAATTACTTGGCAAAGTTGTTAGGTAATTTGGTTATTTACAATAGCACGATTATTACATAAAACTAGAGGACTTAAACAAATCCTCTATTTGCACAACTTTAAAGGCATTTGTGACTTTTGATTTGAGTTTTTAAAATATTTAATCACTAAATTTTGTTCTTTTTTAGAGACCAATTACGAAATTGAGTGTGTGCCAGTAGATCAGAAAGCATCAGACACCATTGACTCGGCCAAAAAAGAACCAAAGTCACCCAAAGCCCATTTCAAGAAGCATTTGTCAAACGCCACAAATATCAATCACATCCCAAGTCCGCATCCGCCCAGCAACGGCCTGGACAAAGAAAACAAAAGTCTGGACACAAAAAGTGAGGACTCTGGCTCGATTCTCTCTTTCAAAGAGCGCAAAGAACTCTTCTCCAAAAAACAACCAACGCCAAATTCGGTTCACCACAATTTTCATCCACCGCATCAAACCAACCACAGTAAACGCTTCAAAACCGACTATTCTTATTCAACACCTGTCGAAGAAGATACCAAGTCTAACAGTATTTCAAATGCTCTAAACGTCAACTCAAACAACAATAACAGTGTGCCAGAATCAGGTGAAAATGATTCTGACCGAGTAGAAACATTTACTGCTGACAAAATTTTGGAACAACAGAAGCAAAAGCTTAAGTCCAAATCAAGTGTCAAAATGAAGACCTATTACGGTGGTCAAGAAGTAAAAGATTTGAAATCACTGAACCTTAGCTTTATGACACCGAGTCAAAATAGCAAGCCAATGCAGATAAATCCAGTACATCAGCCGACTAGAGTTGTGCAAGCCCAGTCGTCTCCAGCATCCAATTCATCTCTGGAATACTTTAAATTTGAATTTATTGGTGCCGGTGTAAAATTGGACAAGTCCATTCTAATTGTAAATAATCAAAGTGCGCATGTACAGATCAAGAATAAGAAAAATGTGCCACTAAGGGTCAATTTTACCGAAGAGCCGGAGACATACGAGTATCCGTCATTTGAGTTTGTGCTAAAAGAGATGGGCTTTGACCCGCTTGATGAAGAAGATGATGACTCAAATAATCAGACAGAGACCGAGAGTCAATCGTCGTCGACGTCAAGTCTAAGTCAGTTTTTGCCCGGTAGATTCAGCTTCGATGATGACCCGGGCATCGAAATGGACAATGAGGCCGATTTACTAAAGACAAATATATTTGATAGTAATCCGACTAATTTTAGCAAATTGGGTTCAGGATTTACCAATTTTAAGCCCTCGTGGCACAGAGACTATGAATTAGGCTCATTGGAACATTTGAATGTCAAGTCGGATGGAGGAAGAAATTCAGTAGAGACAAGTAGCAGTGAATCGTTGACCAACGATATACTGCCATCCAAGGATGACCAATTGAAAAAATGGAGCTCGGATATGGACTCGAATATTTTATTTTGATTAATTTGTTAATTTGTGGTTGTGTTTAAGCCAATATTGGTTCACATTTAATCAACAGACCATTGAGGTCTATTGAAAATTAATTTTTTTTCTTCTTCTCTCTTTTTTTAAATTTATAATTCAAATTTATTTATAATTTTTTTTTTTTAAATTAAATCAAAAATGTAAAGTAAATTTATTTAAATACAATGATAGTTTGATTTTTTTCTTTTTTTTTCTGATCTTTAATTTATTTGCTCATTTTTAAACAAAATAAAATTGATTTATAGTAAAAAATTTTATCTTATTAATTTATTATTTTCAAATGATTCTTCTAAAGAGCTTTGTATATTTAGAAAAGAGTAGCTAAAAATTTATCAAGATTAATGACATATATTTGAAAATTAATAACTAGTAGTAGTAGTAGTAGTAGTAGTTCTTGCTGCGACACCTAACATATAGAGTGTCTGAGCCTATCACTGTCATTTGGCCGTGTGGAGCTGTAGCAGCCGATTCCATTGAATTTATCTAAAGACTTTTTGAAACACGCAGTTGATTTAGATTTTACCACTTCTTCTGACAACTTCTTCTCCAATGCGGGACTATCCTATTTGAGAAAAAGGTATGTCTGGCACTAACCGCAGCTGCAAAATCGTTTCTAATTTGAGCAGGGAAACTTTCTCTCTGAAATCTGATACTATTCCCTCTTAACGCCGCAGCAGGACCATTGTATTCTGATCTATTTCTGATCAAATCTCTGACCAGGTCCACTTTTTCTAAACCATTGACTAATTTGTAAATTTCAATCAAGTCTCCTCTCACTCTTCTTTCACTAAGCCTTGTCAAAACCAGTTTAAACAACCTAATTTCATACGACATATTTTTTAGATGCATAGGTATTTATGTCACCCTCTCTTGTATCCTCTCTAATTCATTCACATCCTTTTTCATACTTGGATTCCAAACATGTACTGCGTAGTCTAGGTGGGGTCTCACCATTGATGTATACAATCTTAACAACCTTTCATCTCAACTAGCACCAAAAGGTATTAAATTTATTTGATTACATTTGGATTTTTTTGGTTAATCTAAATTGATAATTAAAAAAAATAAATTTAAAAGATTATCATTATTTCAAAAAGCTTTTAAATTATTGCTTGATTATAAAATTTAGATTGACTAGCCAAAGCTAAAAAAGATTCAGTGAATGATTTATTCTATTTATTCTTTTGATTTTTTAAAATTCCTTAATAACAAAAACAAATACAAAGTTCATTAATTTTGAGTAAGGAAAATTGTCTAGTTTCATTAGTTTTTAAAATTTGAAATTTTTTGAATACCATTTAATGTACATATCGTAAAGAGAAGGATATTGTGAATTTCAAAAACAAACAGAACAAAAATTCTTCCTTTTTTGATAAATCAAAATTTACTAAAATAAAATATATTTAATAAACATAGTGCAACATACTTTGTTGCATCATTTTTGCCTAAAATGATTTTTCTGATGTTGATTCAAGGCAAAAAGTAAAGCATTAATTATACAGAAATTGATTATTGATTTTGTTTAACTAAAAAACGAAAATAAAGTTTTCATTTTTGATAAAAAAGTTGTAGTATTTTTTTAAGTATATTTTATTTTATTAAATTTTAATTTATCAAAATAGAAAGAGTTTTTGTTCTGTTTGTTTTTGAAATTCACAATACCAAAGAGAAGAAAGTCCATGATCTTAAAATCCATCTTATTCACGAAAATTTAATTATTTGAAAAAAGGCATAAATAAACAGATTCAAAAGAAAGTAATGTGTTAGATAGCGCAACTTTGATAGATGGTCCAAGAATTGAGTTCGTGAGCGAATTCACATTTTTGGGAAAAACCATTGGTGAAATGATGGAATCACATAGAGATTAGTGTTGGGATCCGTACAAGCGGGCACCAAACTCGCCAAGATATTGGAAAATAGTGACTGTGTCCGCATGAACTAGGCAACCATTTGGTGGTCGATCACTTGACCAGTCAGTACAGCGGTCTAACTTTATGACCGCCAGAAAACTGATGGTCAAAAACAGAGGAAACAAAATAAATTTAATTAGCAAAAACAAATAAGTTCCTATTCAAAAGCTGATATTTTTTTTCTTTTTAATGAATTAAATTTTAACATTTTTTAAATTTCAAAAGTTTTTTTCTCCCAATTTTGTTTAATTGAATTTTATCCATTTTTTAAACTAACATGATCTTATTAAAAAATGGCGTTGTGAAATTTGGAACAAAAAACAAAAACAAAATATCAAAAATGTCAAAGTTCAAGTTCAGAAGGAGCAAATCATGTTCCGTGAATTGTAACACTTGGCACATCCATTGTACCACCAATATTATGATTCTGCAAAACTCTGCAATAAGTCTGCGAAATACAGAACTTTGTGTATAAAGGATGTACCAGGTGTTTCAACTTACAGAGCATGTTTTGCTTTATCAGAACTTCAGCTTTAGCATTTTTGATATTTTGTTTTTGTCTTTTGTTCCAAATTTCACAATGCCTTAAAAAATTGTATCGGTCATTAAGATGGACCGCTTCTAAGACCGTCTATAAGACTGTTGGCAGAAAGTAAGAAAATATAACACTGCACACTGGCCTGAGATAGTATCAAATGATGAATTATACAAAAAAAACACATTCAGAACCATTGAGCCAATGCATGAAGAATACAAGACTATGGTTACTTGGGTTTGAGCATTCACTTTGAATGAAAGGTTCGTGTTTGCCAAAAGAGCTCATCAACAAATACTTCAAGGATTTTTGAAAAATAAGTCAACGACGATTAGTAAAAATTTAATTATAGCTTAATTTTTTATCTATAGCTACCATTTTCAAAAAAATAACTCGCTCCAAGACCTCTTACAGAAGAGGAAATATAAATTTTTTCTACCATTAAAAATACAGAATATCCATACAGTATGTCACAGAAAGTTAGAATTAAACTGAAAAAAATAAAGATATTTCTTTTTTGCAAATAAAAATATCTCAAATTATGATTTTTTATGCTTGATTTAGGTATCTATTTAAAGCTTATTTTTTCTCCTTTTAAATCAATTACAACACTTAAGCTTAAAAATAAAAATCTCCCATTAATTAAATCCAAAAAAAATGTAACTTTCTTTTAGAGAGTCGAAAATTAGCACAAAAAGTTAGAAACCAGGTTTTAGCTCACTGAATATAGAGAAAAGATTTTAAAATTTAAGATTTCCTGTTTGAAACAATAAATGAATTTTTGATAAAGAAAAAAAATATGGTAAAATTTGTATCAAATAGACAGACAAATTGTAAACTTAATGCACTTCAATTTTTCAATTTCAAGTTTTATCAACAGGCTTGTGTCCATGTCATAAAGACCGATTATCACTCCATTTTACAAATTAAAATAAATTTACATAATTTTTTAAAAAAGTAAAACATTGAAATATTTAAATTAAATTCTTTGAATTTTTTTTTCAAAATCTGTGAAAATTAAATTGATTCTATTAAAAATGAATGCTTAAATGTTGTAAATTTCAACATTGATCTCTTGATCACAAAGCAATTTATAAGTCTTGAGTAAAAAAATCCAAAATGTTTTTCACCATTTACTGATTTTGATGTTGGTACTATCAGATTCTCACTGTTCCTTAAATTATATTTTAAATTATTTTTTTCTTGAGTCATTCTTCTTTAAATTCTTCCTTAGATTTTGAGGAGAATTATGAAAGTATTGTGTTTTATAAGCATAAGATAGCATTCTATCAAGTATTCTATGCTGGAATGCATATAAACCATACTTTTCTAATGCACTTATTTCACAATAATATATTGACAGATAGAAATCTAATAGTTCTTATTTTGAGTTTAAATATAAACTTTGATTTTACTTTTTTGTTTCTTATAATTTTAAATGATACTTTATACTTATTAGAACTATATAATCTTGATCTAACTTCTAAATACTACTTAGATAATTAATGAAATAGACAAGATACAAAATCAAGGTGCAAAATTTTAATTGTTGTTTTTGGGTGTTGTTTTCATAGTATTTTTTTTATTAACCTTAATGTTAAATTAATCTTTAATAATTAAATAAATAAAGTAAATATTTTAGTTCAGCGGCATTTTTGAAAGAGCAAAATGGAAAAAAACTTTAATTGGAATGTGACGTATTTTGAAATTTTACAGCAAATTAATCAAACTGTTTATTTGTTTGAATGATTGAAGTGAATGAAAGTTTAAATATAAAATTTATTTTAAATACATAAATAATCAAGACTAACAATAAAAATAGATAAAAAAAACTTAACTAAAATGGCATAACAATGATTCTCTACCAGCAGCTGCAAATAAACAAATTTTGTGAAACTAAATTAAATATAAATCTTAATGAATTATTTTACTCAATACCAATTTTCTATAAAAACTTGTGTGATTAATTGAGAATACGATAAATTTTTATCATAACATTATACATTATTTTATACTTTTTTCCAAAAATTTTTATACAAAAAATTGATCACACTTTTCAACCGGTTTAGAATTACACTATTTAAAATTAGCTTATTAAATGGAATAATAAATGATCACTTTAGATTTATGTATTTGTTTACCAAATAGTTTCTAAATCGGAAAAAGGAAAAAAATTATCTATTCAGATAGAAATATTTTATAAAAAAATAAAAAACTAAAAATACCCTCACTCGTTTGGATGAACAAAGAGGAATATTTTTTATTAATTTTTATCAGTGCCAATGAGCGCCTAGGTAAAGAAATAGATAAGCTGGTTAAAAATGAATGCCAAAACTCAACAAGTATACGGCAAAATCAATTAAACTCGTAAGCTAATTTCGATAAATTTTATAAAGTATTATACTTCAAAAGAATTAATTACACTAGAATTTATATCATATTAAAATTTAAACTTGTTCTATACAGCTCTCGTGTCTTTAGAGAATTGTATTTCGACATGATAAATAATCCTCTTTTTTATACTTATATCTTATCACGAAACTTTATTTTAATTATTTAACAAAATAAACAAATAACGAGTTATTACCTGATAATAGAAACTCTTTCTCAACAAGAAGAAATTCTACAATACAACTACAATTGCGATCAGAGACAAAATTTGTTTTTTTAAACATGTCAATTTGGTATAAAAAGTAAACAAAATTTTAATTTTTTAATTTTATTTTTTAAAAATTTCATCAATTTACTTTGTCTTTTAGTAAAAGTAAATTTTATTTTTGCATTGAATAATCTTTTTATTAGCAAATAAAAAATTAAGTGATAATATTTTAAAATAACTTGATCAATTTGTAGCCCATTTGAATAAAAAGGAAGGGATAAATAGATAAAATATTTATATGATGAAACTGATACTTTTAAACAAAATTTATTCTAATTAGCATTTGCACGGGCTAAATTAAACTAATTGCATTTATGACAGACTAATTCAGATCTATTTAAGTTCGATTAACTAAACTCAAAAAAAGTTAGTATTTTAAACAGATAAATTCTTGCGTAAGTTGATTTTACAAATGGCCTAAAATGATTAATCTAACTGTAATTGTAAGATAATTTGCAACTAGGTTTTCGCTCAGACTGAATTGTGCCAGGCCCAGCTAAGCAACAAGCTTGAATGAATCAATTAGCTCGTGTCTTTTGTTACTGCCATAAATAATGAACAAAAGTGTTCCAAATTAATTGAACATTTTGGGCTATTAAATCGAGCATTTTGTTCAGATTAATTTCCTGATATTTTGCTAAAATAATAAACCAACTTACAGATAGTTAATCATGGTTCTATTAAAAAAATTTTCATTCTCTTGCTATTTGCTTTCTCGCTAAAGCCTAATTCTCCAGAGTATTGAAATTTTACCTTTATATTCCGCATTCCTTGCACCTAGTCAATTAATTTAGTAATCTATCAATTACAACAACAACAAAAACTAATTAAATAAATTTGGGGAAAAAAATTTAAAATTAATTTTGATTTTTAAATGTGATTAATTGGACTTAATTGCTTCATTTGATGAGCAATTTGGTCAAAAGAAAAAATTATTTAATAAATAAATAGCATGACTTAAACCCAATGCGGAATACTAAGATTAAATTTATGAAAAAAGAAAAATATTTTAATAGGTGAAAATGAGCCAGATTACTTTTAAAATTTAAATATTAAAATAAAATGTATACACAAAGTTTATTTAAATTGAATTAAATCTTAGAGGAATGGATAATATTTATGTATTTGAATTAGAGCCGGGATATTCATTAAGGAATAATTCATCAAATTTAAAATGGAGATTGTATTTTTTTGAGAGAAGATAAAAGCCAACATCACAATAAGTTTAAGATGTGTAGATAAAAATAATAGACTCAGAGGGATCCGATGTTTAGAAAATTTCATTATCTATTTTCATTTTCCAGAAATACATACAAAAATCATTGAGCTTTGCATTTATTGGTATACCCCCGATATTTTGCTAGCTCAGTAGACTTTAATCAAAAGCGGTTAAGAACAACTTGGAAATTTATTCACGAGTTTTACTTATCTAAATACGCTAAATTTATTTATTGAATTTATTGATTTAATTTGGAAAGTAAAACTTTTGCATTTAAGCCATTCAGATGTTGTTTTATTAACTTGATTGTTGTAAATTTTAAATTTAATTAAGGCATTTAATTTGGTAGAATTGAAATGAAAAACAACTTGGATCAAAAGAATAAAGTTTGTTAGATTTTTGATTTGAATTAATCGATTAGTTCGAATTACATAAATCTTAATGAAGGAAAAAATAAAAATAACAAAGCTTTAGCTGTATATCTGCATTTATCATCTAAGTTAAATTTGAAAGCAGATTAAGCCCAAATATTGGTTATTTGAGTCGCATAATTAATTGAAAAATTTTGTTAAAAAAATTCTTAAATAAAAAGTTTATCTTACAAAAAAGATATTTTAGTTTTTAATTGACCATATGCTCACAAGTTTTTTCTTAAAGACACAAATTAGTTTTAAAAAAATAAAAAAACAACTGAAATTATCATCAGCACATCAATTACTCTATTTGTTTTTAATTAAAAAATTAATTTTCTTTGTAGATAATGTATTTATTCAGCGATTAGTGAATAAAAGTTTAAGTAAGTTTTAAGAGATAAGTCGAACATGATATGGTCTGGTGACAAAATTTACAAGTTTACAGCCTAAAGTCAGACTTAGAATAAAATGATGATACTTAAGGCTAGCTTTTCTTAATTTAAGTTAAGTAACGATATTAATTGAAACAGAAAATTTGATTCCAAGTTGATTAGGGATTAGGAAAAAATTAAAATAATTTGATTGATTTTCAAAGTATAAAACAATTCAACAGAGACTAAACACATTATCAAAAATAGAGCTCAAAAGCTGTTTACATTTTAGAGCTAAGATTTTTCTTTTTTTTTTTGGTAAATTAAAGTGTTAATTACATGGAACTAAAAACCAAAAAGTTAAATAACAATAAATTCAAATACTTGATTTGAATAGATTTAGGAAGTAGCTGTTCTTGGGCTTAATTTTTCCAATCAAAATTGATTTTTATCAGTAAAGCTAACTAAACCTTAATTTTACAATCTGCTAAATTAAATTCATACGTAACTTGAACCTTGGAATAGATCAAGCATAAGCTAAGCAGCTGGGTAATGAATTAAGGATAATTTTACTCAGGGTTTAAGGGTCTTGAAAAAGATATCTGTATCTGATGTTTTATCTCTTTTCTAGAAATAAGCATGAAAAATTGATGAAATTTTTTAAAAACTAAATGAGATTCAAAGAATGAATTTATGTGTCCAGTTAAAAAATAATATATTAAACAAAATACACAAAAGTGATGACTTGGATAGCCAGCAAAATGATTACCTATTGGGGCCAAATTACTTGCAAGAGTACAAAAATGACCTGTTTCAGCTTACCAAAGATGCCGAAGACTTGAACAAATCAGATGATTTTTTGATCGGAAACTTGAAGGCGCTTGATTTGCCAGACGAATGGAAGCCCATGCTCAAGGAATTTCAGACTGGCTACGACAATTCCACTTTGCTCCACATCGGTGCCAAGTTTTGCCGCAAGAAATTCTGCGAAGTCTTGCTAAAAGAATACTTTTTTGGTACAAGAAAATATTATCTTGATGCATAAGTCTAATTTATTTTGTTTAGATAGAGACATATTGACCAAAAGCAGGCTTACACCAATTCAAGTTTTGATCAAGTACAATTCAATTCAAAAATGGACCGAACAGTTGATGACTGATGAAAGCTATGTGAACAAAAGAAATCAATTGTTTGAAACATTTAAACTATTTATAGATAATGGAACCAGCATAAATCACCAAGATGAAAGTGGATATACACTGTTGCACTATGCGGCTCAGAAAAATAATTTCGAAATAGCCTTAAAGCTTGTCAATTTATCTGGCATTGTCATATCGGTTAGTTTATTTTAAAATTATGTTTAAAATATTTTCTATTTTTATTTTAAGACAATATTTTTAAATTGATAGGATAATTTGATATTTAAGAAATGTCTAAAAATCAAATCTCTTAAGTTCTAATCCTAGCAGGGAATATAATCACCAGACTGGTTAAGAAAAATTAATTTAATTTTATATCTTTACAAAAATCAATAGTTTAAATTAATATTTTGTTTTTAATAAATTGTCCCATTTGTCTTATCAATTGACTTAAGTTACAACTAATTCAAACAGTCAGAACAGTCAGTTAATTCTTTCAAATTGTTTTTATCATTTTAGTACAAAAATAAATAATGAAAAAATTGTATGATTTTGCTTTAAAAAAATTTTTATAAATTTATTTTCACTATCTATATCTACCTTAAGCTTGATTATAATCTAATTATGGATTAGATTTGTATTTTTTACTTTATATATATCATATATTTCAAATTATGATGTGTTAATTTGGATTAGCAGCTTTCAACACAGAAATAATTGCTACCATAACTTGAATAAGCTTTTTTTTTATTACCACTAATTATCTATTTTCTATAAATAAAAATTAAAGGTGTTGTTAAAAATTTTTATCAAAAACAAAAATTTATAAAAAACAAAGTGATGTAATAATTTAGGGCTGATAAAACTTTAATATATTGATAGCAAATTTTTTACCGTAGAATAAAATAAAATTTGAAATAAAAATTGATATTTTTAAAAAATATTTTCTTCAAATACTTTTTTTTAATAATTTGGTGTTTAATTTTACCAATTTCAAATATTTGATCTAGAAACTTTTTTAAAAATGGTTTCGACTAGAACGTACAATGAGGACAGGTGATCGATAATCATTACTTTAGTGGATACTATTTTATTTATCATAAAATTTTATTAGGAATTGTTTTAGTACTTTTTAAGAAAATTTAAAAATTTTACTAGAACTAGGATTTTAATATTTTATATTTTTAAGAACAGTCGCCAGAGTGTGCCGTAAAGGTTTAATTATATTAATATTATTTTTTATTTCTATTTTTATTTTCATCACCTCCTTGTTGGTAATTGCTTAAATTTCTATTAGAATGAATATTTTAAAATTATCTAAAAATCTATATTCAAAACTACAGAATGTTGGCTTACAGAACTTCTAAACAAGAGTTTATCATACATTAGCTTATTTTCACAGGCTTACTAATTATTAACAATTCATACGAATTTTTTAATGAAAATATGACATTATCAATCTACAATATTCTGTGGTCAAGTGTTTAAGGTGGTAGAAGAATCGGGTGATGTTTTCTTTTGGGAATTGAGCATTCTTTCTTTCCGAATTCGTCCCCAATCAAACAACCAAGCATAAAACAACTACCTCTATCTGTAATAATTTGAATATCTTTGAATAAGGAGTTCTAATCTTTTTAGGTTTGATGGTTGTAAAAAAAAACTTTAATTTTAAAATTTTTTATAAATTTATTAAAAAGAAATTAAAAACTAATAATTAAAGATTGAGGACAAAAAGAAATTTACACCGCTACATGTAGCGTTGAAGTTTGATAGCAACGATGTAGCACTAATGCTAATCGATTACACACCACCTGAAAAGCTTTCATGCTACAAGACCCCCAACGCTGCTCTTCCGGTTCACCTTGCCTGTAAATCCAAAGAAGAAAAGCTGGACATAGTGCGCAGAATCCTAAACAAGCTAAAACAAGACTCGACCATTGACAAAAACTATTTAGACTACACTCTACGAAAAGAAGACTCTACACGACAACCACTGGTCTTTATTGCAATAAACAACAACCATTTCGGCATAGTTGAAGCGCTTTACAAGGAATTTAACTTGGACAGGGACATTAAGGAGGGCAAAGTTGGCAACTTGGCCATTCATGTGGGTGCTAAGAACGGCTCGGTCAAAATACTCGACATTCTTGCTAAAAATGATGCCATTTCGTTTGGACAAAACAACAATCTGGACAATGCTTTGCACATTGCATGTGAAAATAATTCAGTAAAATTCATTAAAGAATTTATCCTATTTGAAAAAAACCTTCTCAATCGAGTTGAAACTGAGCGAAATTATTTTTGTGCCTGTATCTGTAGTGTAGGCTCACATACACCAAGTGTCAGAGTTCGAAATAAAAAACTTTTCACTCCTTTGATGTCAGCAGTGGTTCATGGTAATCACAAGTGTGTGGAAGAGCTTTTAAATTCGGAGGATATCGAGCTGGACACCAAAGATGTCGAAGGCAACACATTCTACCATTTGTGTGCCCAATTTAACAATTTAGAGTCTTTAAAATACTTTCTACAAAAATATTTCCAAAAAACAAGTGAAGTGCTTTTTTTTCGTAATTGCCAAGATGACACTGTGCTACATGTGGCATGCCGCTATGGTAATTTGGAAGTTATTAAGATGCTTTTACAAAAGCTCTATGATACAAATACACCTGTTGATTCACTGCTTTATGCACAAAACATGAATGGCCAGACTTGTTTTCATTTGGCGTGCATACGCGGCTTTTACAACATAGTCGAGTATTTTTTACGCGACAGAAAACTAACCCAATTTTTGGAACATGTGGATAACAACTCGAACACAAGTCTTCATTTGGCAACTAAGCATGGTCACGCTACCATTGTTACCTTGCTATTGGACTATGGAGCCGATGTCACTGCTAAAAATGAAGACAATCTCACATCGTTGGATCTGAGCTGTCGCCTGGGTTTTTTTGAAATAAGCAAAATTATAATTCACAAGTACTCCAAAATGAGTGAAAGCCAAACTGCGCTACACACCGCAGCTCTTGAAGGCGCACACGAGGTAGTCAAACTTTTGCTGCTTAAGGGAGCTATTGTTAACAAACTGGATGAGAATAGACAAAATTGTCTCAGTTTGGCAATAAGCCGTGGTCAAAGTGAAGTGGTAAAAGTTCTCCTACAAGACCAAAATTGGTCAAAGCTAATCAGACTGAATAACTATGAAGATTCGGATGACACCATTAGTATTGTCACCGAATCGGATCCAATCACCAGGGCAGATGTCAAACAGGTTAAATATGTGGAGAATCCAGAACTTTCTGCCATGTTTGAAAAGAAAATGTGGGACAACTTTCGCATTGTTCTTGACAGATGCATTGAAGATGACAAGGTTATTGATTTCAGCAAGATAGACATGCCTGTGGAAAACCTGGCCAAGCATCCGTTGATGCTTATCGCCCGCTCTGGTCAAGAAGACTTGCTAAAGCATCGTACTGTAAACATGCTGTTAAATCTAAAATGGAGACTTATACCACGATCTGCCTTCTATATTAGCATCATTTTTTATCTATTTTTTCTCTTGCTATTGTCACTTTATTCTCTTGAGCTAGCGAATGCTGGTGCTGAATTTTACCAAAACGAATTTGGCTTCAATTTGACAGAGGAAGAAATGGGGCAGGGCTACAATTTGAATGAATTTCAGGATGAATTGATTTATCATACGGACAATCCGGTTCTTTTTTATCTTCTCATCCTGACTTTGACTGTTTGCGTAATCAAAGAATTGCTACAATTTATGCTCTTGGATGGATTTGCCTATTTTTTTTACCTACAAAATGTTATCGAACTGGTTACGTACACACTTGGTTTTATGTCTCTGTTTACTAGTAATTTTTCGTCAAAGTCTGCTTATGCTTCCATATCGGTACTCATGGCATTCTTAATTTTTCCGCTACATGTGCAAAAATTGAGAATATTTGGCGTATATGTGGTCGCTTTTTGCCGTACACTGATGAATTCAGCAAAATTTTTTCCCATTTTTATAATTATCTACTGTGGCTTTTTGCTATCGTTGAGGATTAGGTCAAATTTTGGTGTATCTTACTTTGAGTCCACTATTTTTTCGCTAATTAGAACACTTACCATGGTCACAGGTGAACTAGAAACAGCCAAAATGGGTCTCACTGACGACATCGCAGCTTTGCCAAATTACATCATTTATTTTCTCTTCATTGGTCTCATGTGCACAATTTTAATCAACTTATTTGTCGGTAAGTAAATTTTAAAAATTATTGTATTTATAATATCTTAATTTAAAATTTAAAAATAACATCTTTTTTGTACCCATAAATAATTAATTATTGATTTAAAAAGTCCGTTCAATCTTGTATAAATCACAGACTTTTTCTTTTACTTAAAAATGTCTTAAAAAAGACCAAATTTACTTTAGAATTCTTACCAACTAATCAGTTTTTATTTTCTAATAAAAATGATTTTAATAAATGGTATCAAATAAACAAAGTTTTAATGATAATTATTATTTATTTATTTATTTATTTGTTTTATCTGTACCGAGCTAAAGGCTCCTTCAGAATGATAATTAATGCTTGTTAGATTGTTTCATTCATTTATTGAGAAAAATGTATTTATTTTTTTTTACAAACAAAGATTGCTTCAAATTATCTAATAATATATTTTCTTTATAGTAAATTTTTTAATTTTTCATTTCAATATTCAAATTAAGAAACGAATAAAAAGAATAATAAGCATCATTCAATTGATATAAAGACGTGACACTTTATTTTTAGAAGAAAGAGTAAGACTGTTGTCATATTTAAATATTTTTTTAAAAAATAATATGAAGCACCACCAATCCTCATATACATATCTTTTAACATGGAGAACTAGTTTTGATTTTTCGTTCAGTACAACCATATTAGGTCTAACAAATGCCACGTAAACCTTCTTGAACATACCAATTGACTATGACTATATAGCTTCGGATAATTGTCCTAGTACCACATGACTGAAACTGACTGAAAACAAAACTTGTATACTAACCATTTCAGATTTGAACTGATCATCGTTATCTGTCATATCTTGTCCATTCATATTCAAATTATTATCGAAGTACTTGTTGGTGAATACCATATACTTGTATCTGTCAACATTAAGATAACTTATGCTCAATAACCTTGCTTTGTTTTCTATTATTTAGAAATTCCTTAAGCCAAATGAGCACACTACCACTGAAAGCCTTTAGTTCAATTTTTTTGATCAACGCCCTGTGTAAAACTTTGCCAAAGCTAAAGTTTATTTTTTTTAATTTAAATCAAGCTTTAGATATTAAATGTATCTATAATTATTTAAATTCCAGTTAAATGAAATTAAAATTTTATGCCAAGGAAAATTTTTTAAAAATCATTCTCAACTTAACCATTTTAATTTGTCTATTAAACTTTTTTTATTTTTTGCTCCTGGAAATTTCTTAATTTAATTTAATTTGAAAATTTAAGATCTAAAATTTTATTTTTTTAGATTATATTATCACTTTGTGTTGTATTTATCTACCATTTTGAGTAAAAATTAATAGTAATTTTGGAACATTTTTGGACAGAATTAAAACTTGACTATTTAACATTCCATTAATGATTATTTATTGATTTTTAAGCTCTCTTAAGTTAAAACTATTTGAAAAAAAATTTCGCACTTGATTTCTGATTTAAATTTCAGCAATTAAACAATTAAAAATTTTAACTTGTAATTTAAAGATGCATTCTAAAAATTATGCCCTTAACTAGGTATTGCTGTTGGTGAAATAAAAACTGTATTGGACGAGGCTGACATTCAGCAAATATCAATGCGCATCATGTTTGTGCTAAAGGTCCAATCTGCACTCCAGCCATTTCGGCGCACTTTTGTTGGCAAATACTTGAACATGACCTATGAAAGATATGATGCACGCAGAGAAAACAATATGCTGAAAATTTTCAACAATCTTTGGATAAGGCTGTCTCAGTTTTTATCGTCCAAAGACCCGGAAATAAAGCTTCTGGACCCTCAGAAAAGGTTGGAGGACTCTTTTTTGGAAATGTCAAAAAATACATCGGAGCAAATTAAGTCTATTAAGTCTCTATTTAACAATCAAGTCAGCGATGTTGAGTCCAAATTGAATAATTCCCAAGTTAGAGTAGAAGATGGTATAAATGAAATGGCACGCAATACAACATCATATATGGAAAATTTAATTGAGGATCTTAATGCTAACTCAAAAAATATGGTAACACGTTTGGAAAACGCTGAAACCAAATTGGACAATTCAATTGGTAAATCAAATTTGAGGATTATGGACGAGTTGTCATCTTCGAAAATTTACTTCGACAATAAAATAGATAAAATAGAAAAAAGACTTATCGAATTGCTTAATCATTCGACAAGTGCTTTAAGTCAGAAGATAGCTGGTATGGAAATTAAGGTGGAGAAATATTTCGCAGACTTGGGTGAGACTGTGAAAAAAACTGAAAGCAAAATTCTGGAACAAATGGATGAGTCTACTGAGTATTTGAACAAAGAACTAAAAGAACTAAAATTTGAAACCATTGAGGTAACAAAATATGAAACAAACCGAATACAAACCAACTTGAGAAATATGCACGAATCGGTAAATTATGTTGGGACAAAAGTAAGTGAAATTGGTACGAGACGCTTCTAATAAGTGGACTCATTTTTTTAACAACGACATAAAATTAAAAGAAATATACCTTTGATCCAGATAAATGGTGGTTGGAACAAAATAGGAAAAAATTTCATGTGTTTCAGATAATATTTTATTATTTTTTTTGAATATTAATAAACTTATATTTATTCATGTCTTTAAAAACTTAATGTTATCTTTTATTTTTTTTAAATTATCTTAATTTATCAAGAATTTTAAATCAAATGAACTTGTTTTAGAGGGTAATTATTTTTAAATTGAATGATAAGATAAAAATGTATCCCTAAATCCGATTCAAGTTGCTTAAAGTATTGCCAAAATATAATAATTCTTATTATTTACTAGTTTAAAGCCTTGTAGACCAAAAAATAAACTTACATCCCGAAAGGTAAAATTGCTGATTATCAAATCATTAAATGATCGACTGAGAGTACTTATTAAAAATTATTATTCAAAAGATAATTTAGAATATTGTTTAAAGTTAAAAATGTTTACCTTACCAAACAAATTAAACACTTTACCTTTAATTTTTCCTTTTTTTGTCACAATTTTAATCAATTTATTTGATTCAAATTTGTTCAATATTAAGTTAAGATTTAAAATAAAATTCTTATTTCATTAAGATAATTTTTTAAAAGTTCAGCTCAATCAGGCACTTCGATTTATTTGATTTTAGAACGATGATCATTTTTGTTTTTTTCTGATCATATCTCCTTGTAAACTATACAGAAAAAAAACAATATATAGCTCATTTTAATCATAAACTGGCAATACATAAATGGTGTCATATGAGGTCACCGTAATTCAGAGGTAGAATCAATAAAAAAGGCAGAGTGGATAAATTTTGAAAAGGAGTTTTAAAAAAATACGAATTTTAAAAACTAAAAAAACATTCTTTTAATTTCACTTTTATATCATTATCATCATTAAAATGATCAAAAACAATTATTTTGAAAAATAAAGTAATTATTAATGATAATAATCGAACCGTAACAGTATATCATTTGCTAAAACAAAAAATGTTTTAATTTTTGTAGAAAAAGTAAAAAAGTAAATAAAACGAAACAAATTTTCCATTAATTATTTATTTTTATCAGAAAATTTAATGCAAATATGATTTATACAATTTGAATAATTTTTCACTCAAAATTCTGATCATTGACAGATACTTTTCACAATAATTTTAAAGAATTTTTATCAAAAAAGACTAATTATTTAGTTGATTATTTTTTTTTCAATTATTTTATTTTCATTTCAATCGTAATTTTTATATGATATTATTAGATAACTCTGATAAGTAAAAAATTTCTCTTCTATTTTGTCATAATGTTCAATTGTTCCGAAATTATTTTGAATTCAACTTGCTGATTTAACAAGGAAGAAAAATATAAATAATGTATTTTATTAAAGGTACATAATCAGATTTATTAACAGTTTTTTATCTACCGTAATGCCTTGCCCCATAATGCATTGCACTTTAAACCAGAATTCTGGATTTTAATGCTGCATTTAACCCACTTTTTTTTCCAGATACGCTGCGACTAAAAATGCTGCAGTTAATGTCAAAATTTTGGTATAAATGCCGCATTAAATATGTAAAAAACATTATGTCCGAAGAACATTTTTTGTGTTTCAAATTTAGAAACAATTGAAAAAATAGAAAAATATATTTTTATTATTTTTTACATATTTAATGCGGCATTTATACCAATATTTTGACATTAACTGCAGCATTTTTAGTCTTGAAACAAAGTGGGTTAAATGCAGCATTAAAATCCAGAATTCTGAAAATAAATGCCGCATTGGGGGCCAGGCATTACGGTAAAAGAGAAGTATAGACAAGAAAGAAATTATAAATGAAAAGATAATTTAATTAAATAAAAATAAAATTAAAATGCAAAATTTTTATTTCCATAAATTTTGACATTTTAAATATCAAAATATAATTTAAAAAATTTTAAATTTGTGAGATAAATAAATCTTTAAAAGAAAATAAAATTAATATTAAAAAATAATTTTTATAATTTTCACAATGTTTATGTTTGTATAATTTAAAATATAGAAATAAATTTACTTTAGACTTTATTACCTGCTTGAATTTTGAAAAAATATTCAAACTATCATTTTCTCGTAAATCATTTTTTTCAAAGATCTCTAGAACACAAAACTATACACTTGACTTAGCTAAAATTTAATTAGATTTTTGCTAATTGTTTATTAAATAGAACAAAATTGATAAAATAATCTCAGAAAGAATAAAAATTTTTCCAAATTTATCTAAGAATTTCATTCTATATCATTCGATCCAAAAATACACAAATAAACTCATTTTATTCTAGTTTAAATTAAAAAACTATCTAAATGAAACAACAAATAATTTGTTTAGTTTTATTATTATAAAAGGAAGTTAATAAAAGATAGGTGATGCATTGTTGATTTTAAAGATAGCGAACTAACTCAAAGTTAATCAAAATGAAAAAGTCCCGGCTGAATTTAACAAATTATTTTTATGTTTTTAAATCAAGTGTATTAGATCATAACCGCATATCTCTGCACGGGTGAAATTCCGGCACATATGCTTCCAAATAATGTACTAGCAGACAAATAAAGCGTTCATAATGAACTTAAATTTGATTTATAAGAAGCTATAATTAATTGATAGCTCGTGTGTCATTCAATTTAAAAATAAAAACTTTCCATACACTTAAACAAAACAAAAGCTACCATTTATCAATTCTAATGTATCATATTAGATAAACAAGTTGAAGGAAACGATCATATCAAGTTTAAGACTAATTTGCCAATCAATTTATTTCTGATCTAAAATCAAATTATAGACTGAAATTTTATCTTTTCAATCAAGAAATTCAATAATCAATAAAATTTTACTTTTTGGAATATAATTAGAAAAGCCATTAATTTTTATGACGCAATTGTTTTTTTCATTCAAATTTGTACCTTTAAGTTTATGTCAGGTCCAGTTGTGGTTTGAGTATTACAATGATAATTCCCTAAACCCTATTGAAAACAAAACTTCAAATTTTTTTTATTGAAAATAAAAAATTTATTAAATAATAAAATTTTGAATTTTTTTATATATCTAATATTTAAAAACTTGTATGACATAATTTAATGGAATTTTTCTTACAAAATCACATTCCTTGTGGGTTTTTAATGAAAAATCGATCTTAATTTTCGATTAAGTAGAGTTAGATTATTTTAATTTTGAAATGGCATAGATAATTGATTATATTTTGTTAGGAGAACTATTTTTATTAAAGCCCTTGTGAGATATTAGTAGAAAATAAGAGATACGAATGAATCAGATATAATTTTGGTAAAGTTATTCTTAAAAAAATAACCGCAGCATCTTTAAGTCATAAATAAAAGCGTACTTTAATCCTAATTGAGTCTTTTAAATTGCTAATTAAGTTCATATGAGCCTGAGTGTGTTTTCCCTAGATGGCAATAAATTACAATCGCTTAAGCTTAAAAATTTAATTTCTAAAAATCTTAGTTTAGCTTGGTATTTTTTAGAATTTAGATGGAATCGTTGAAAAAAAGTATCATCAGACAGCGCAGTCGCGGTGACATAAGAATAAGCAATTCCTCCTCATACTTGCTGATCAATCAAGATAAAAAAAATGAAAGCTTTAAAAATGAAATACAGCAGTTCATTAAAGACATGGAAGACACATCGAAATACGATTCAGATGCATGGTACAAATACCACAATTTGCCATTTAGCGACGAGTTGAAACTCAAGTTACGAGAATATACCTTTAACCACAATGGATATTCCTTGCTACACATGGCTGCCAAGAACTGTAGAAAAAGTTTTTGTCAATTTTTAATAAAAGATGTTAAAATAGGTTATTTGTTCATATATTTTTTAAAATAAAATTTAAATTTTTTCAACAGATAAAGATATACCGTGTAAAATTAAATCAACTCCCTTGCACAGCTTAATTAAATCGAACATTTTTTCCAAAAAAGATTATTTCAGCAAGACTGATCAGTTGTTAACAAAAAAAATTTCTGAAGTAGAACAAAATTAATTATTAGAAATAAAATTTTTGTTAAATATTTTATTTTTTAGTTTAAACAAACATTTGATATTTTAATTGAAAACCAGGCCGATGTAAACTTTTTAGATGATAATGGTAATTCGTGTCTTCATTATGCCGTTTCCAAAGCTAATTTTGTTGCCGTACTGTTTTTGATCAATTCAACTGGAATTAATATAAATGTAATTTTTTTAATTTTATAATTTTTATTAATTCTATTTTCCAAAAATAAAAATATTTGCAATATTTGCAACAATTAAAAATATCGCAGTAAGAAATTTATTTTTTCACTTGATGACTTATTATAAGAAAATATATAAAAAAAGAAATCAATGACGAATAAATTGAATTTTTTTTAGAAAAAGTAACACTTGCTACGACATCTAACATGTAGAGTTTTTGAGCCCACTACTTCCATTAGGCAGTTTTGAGGTTTAGCAGCCTATTCCATAAAATCTATCTAAAGCAGCTACCACATTTTACGGTAACTTATTCCAGTGCGGAACTACTATGTTTGGAAAAGGGCATGTCTTGCACTAACCAAAACTGCAAAATCGTTTCTAGCTTGATCAGGTAAAATTTCTCTCTGGACTCTGATGCTATTCCCTCTTATTGGCGTAGCTGGACCTTTGATTACTGATCTATTTACCAGATCTCTGACCAGGTTTACCTTTTCTAGTCCATTCACTAATTTGTATATTTCAATTAAATCTCCTCTCACTCTTCTTTGACTCACCCTTGTCAAAACCAAGTTAGTCTAAATTCAAATGACATACTTCTTAGCGACACAGGGATCTTTGTTATCCGTTCTTGCACCTATCTAACGCATTCACGTCTCTTTTCATACTTGGATTTCATACCTGAGCTACATAGTCTTGGTGAGCTCTCATCATGCATACACTTCTCTTTTTTAAACGTTAGCTTTACCATTCCAAAACAAAAAAGCCTGGACAAAAAAGCATCCACTTTTTTGTCCAGGTACCTCTTACAAAATGACATTCGAGCTGCTCTCACGATTTTTTAAAACATATCTATGCCTTGCATTTAGTCTGCCAAAATGTGTCACTTGGCACTTATCAGCACACAGGCTCATACGTCACATATTTATCCATTGACATACTGAATCTAGATCTTTCTGCAGAATATTATTAAAACAAAAATTAGAAAAAATTATTTATACAATTCGTTCTAATTATTATATGGTTAATAAATAAAAGGAAAAGCTTTTTTCTTAATAATTAAAATAGATGATGAACAAATGAACAAAGGATTTTTTTATTTTTATTTAAATTTTAAATATTAACAAAGAAAAAAAAAAAATACTAAAAAGTATAAAATTTTTAATTAAAGATCGAAGATAAAAAGAATTTGACTCCGTTACACTTTGCGTGTAAGTATGGTTTTGAAGATGAAGCTGAACTGCTAATTGAGAAAATAGACCGCGATAGACTTTTTAACTTGTGCATGTTAGACTTGGCAAACAGTTATCCACCATTGCATCTAGCCTGTCGGAACAAGGTGGAAAAATTTCACACAGTGAAGCGTATTCTGGAAAAAATGCGCGATGATGACTCAAAACTTAAACCACAATCAGGAATTCTCAAATCGAACTTTATCGATTTAATAACCAAAAAAGAAGACGCCAATCGGCAAACCATTCTGGAAATCTCCATTGAAAACAACCATTTGAGAATAGTTGAGCTTCTCTTGAGTGACTTCAAAATGGACCCTAATCATTCAAATACCGTAAATGGAAACTACCCGATTCACTTGGCAGCAAAGAATGGTTCAATAGAAATGCTATCTCTCCTAATCAACTACAATTCAAACATTGTGCGCAACAACCTGGCCGACGAGAATCCTCTTCATGTGGCCGCTTTATATAATAGATACAAATTTGTTAGAGAATATTTGATTAGTGAGAGGCACTTGATAATCAATAGTGATAATTGTTGCTTAAAAAATTACAAAAAAGCCTCAGTTGATTCCAACTTTATGCCCTGTATTTGCAATTGTGATGAAAATTTTGACCTAAGCAATGCTGTGCTCTCAATAAGGCAAAGAGATAAGAAGTTTTATACACCTTTGATGAGAGCAATTGTATCAGGAAGTCAACGAGTTGTAGAAGAATTAATCAATGATAAGTATGTAGAACTGGACTCGAAAGACAAGGATGGTCAGTCCATTTACCATCTATGCTCTGAATGCAACAACATCGAGACTCTGAGATATCTTCTGCAAACAGAGTTCATACCACCAGACATATTATTTTCAAAAGACAATTTTGAAAATACCATTCTTCACACAAGTTGCCGCACTGGAAATTTGGAAGCTATTAAATTGATAGTTAACAAATTGTATGATTCAAACAACTCACTGGAAATGCTGCTTTTTGCCAAAAATTATCTTGGTCACACTTGTTTTCACATAGCATGCATAAAAGGATATTACAATATAGTTGAATACTTTTTAAAAGATAAAAAATTAATTCAATTTTTGGAACATGTTGACAATAATTTTAATACAAGTTTGCATTTGGCAACGGAGAACGGTCATTCAAGTATTGCCAATTTGCTGTTAGAGCTAGGCATAGATCCTAGTGTAAAAAATGAGGAAAATATTACAGCCTTAGATCTAAGTTGTCGTCTTGGTTATTTCGAAATAAGCAAAAATATAATTAACAACTGCTCTGATTTGAAAAACCAAGACAAAATTCAGAATGAGTTTCCGTTGCATACTGCTTGCTACGAAGGCGCATATGAAGTGGTCAAACTATTACTAATCAAAGGTGTCCAAATAGATAAGCTAAATGATGAAAACAAAAATTGCCTCGAAATAGCCATTCAACAAGGACATGTATGTAAACTTTGATAACTTAAATTAATTTTATAAAATATTTCCATATATTTTATTATTTCAAAAAATTAAAATCTAAATTAATTAATTGATTTCTACTTAAAAATTTATAAAAAAAAACTGACATTCTAGGTAAAGTTTTGGAAAAAAAATACATATTTTCCTCATTCGCTCTTTGTGGTGCACAGTTTGGCTCTCATCTGCTTTCTTTTCCCGAGAGCTCTCATCTGACACTGAGGCAACTGCATTGAGTTCATCATTCTACACCTAATTTTTTCCCAGGTATCCCGTAGTACACAGACGTTGGAAATATTTCTTTCCGACCACATAATCACTTAAAAAATGTATATTCTGGGAAACCAATTTTTCAATTATTTTTTTTCAAGTCCAAAGAGACAAATGAAATTAAATTTTGGCAAGATCATTCATTTTTGATCATTCAAAATTATGTGGTCGGAAAGAATAAAAAAATTTTGAATTGTTATCTAATTTTAAAGAAAGACCATCTGATTTGCGTTTTAATACTTTAATTAAATCAAACATTCATAATGCAGTTCTAATTTGTTTTTTATTAAATTTAATGACTTTGAATTGTAATTGTACTTAAATCAATAATTTTTATTATGGGGATTTTTTTATTTTTGACATTTTCCAAATTATAGAAATTCTGGAAAAATTAATCCGGACCGGGTTTTTGCAGTGCCGATTCCTCCGGATAAAAGAGCGTCGACTGTACATTTAAATTAAATCCAAAATGAATAGTTTATTAAAAAGCAAATTATCTTCTTTAGTACAAATCTATAATCTTATTTAAGTAAGTTTATTTAGCTGAATTATTTAAAAATGATACAATTTTTTATCATTGAGCTTTTAGGCGATAACTTTTCAATTAAATAAATAAATTTTAAATTTAAGAATTATATATTTAATTATACTCTTAATATTCTTATCTAATTGAATTATATAGGCATCAAAAACAGGAAAATTTACAGATATTGGTATCAAATAATTTAATGAAAAAAAAATTAAGATTTTGAAATTAAAAAAATACTATGAAAAATTATTTTTTAGTAATTTAGAAGATAATTGTGTTAAGATTTTCTCTTGTACATCTAAATCAGACTCAGAACTAACATTTTGAACTTCAATTTGATAATCTACTTTGCTTTTATTGTTTGTTACTTCCTTAGTTTCGACTCGTTGATTTGACGAAGCTGACAGTGTATTAGCAGGACATCTTTAGCATTAGGATTCCATACTTAGCCTTTATTATGCTAAAGCTAACATATGTTTACATATTTTTTTTTCCAGAAAAAAAAGCATTAGATAGAAAATGCCAAATGCTTTGATAACAACTGAAATTAAAAAATAATTAGATATCAATTTTTTATTATCAATTTTAAATAAAAAAATTCAAAAAAATCTATTTACAATTTTTAGGGTAAAAAGATCATAGAGACGAATTTCTTATTTTACAATCTTATATTATAAAAATTTAAACACTAACTATTGCCTCAGATCATTATTAAAGATCATTAAATTATTTTTACTGCATAAATTTATTTAATTTTTTAAGCGTGAAGTAATTCGAGTATTATTAGATGATCCAAATTGGAAAAAATTAATTCGAGAAAATAATAATGTTGGATCCAAAGCTGAGCTTGACATGGACGATTATGATGATGATGATCAAATCAATGTTATACAAATTATATCTAGCCACTCTTCTGAAGACTCCAAACATGAAAAAAAATATATAAAATTGATCGAAAATCCAGAATTGACTTGTTTATTTGAGCATAAAATGTGGGACATTTTTAGCATTATTTTAGATAAGTGCATTGGCGAAAAAGAAATAGATTTTAGTAAAATAGACCCTCCGACCAGATCCATGACCAAGCATCCGCTCATGCTTATTGCTCGTTCTGGACAGGAAAATCTACTCAAACACGAAACAACTCGCACGCTTCTTCATCTAAAATGGAGAGTCATACCAAGATGTGCATTTTACCTAAATCTAATAATCTATCTAATCTTTATGCTGCTTTATTCTTTCTACTCGATCGAATTGTCCAAATTTGGTTCCAACCATCTAATGATAACCAATTCAACAAATCATACATTTAGCATAGAGCCTGTTTATTACCTCAGCACCCATGTATATATTATTTTATTAATTATTCTTTCATTTCAGATACTTAAAGAAACCTTTCAAATATTATTCCTTGATGGCCTTAGTTATTTTTTATCTTTGCAAAATCTGATTGAATTATTTACCTACATAGTGGCCGTGTTATCTCTTTTTTCAAACAATTACTACACGCAATCATCATATGCTAGCATAGCTGTTCTATTTGCGTTTATTGTATTTCCTTTATTCACCCAAAAGTTGAAAATATTTGGCCTCTATGTGGTTGCCTTCCGGCGCACATTGGCCAATTCAGCAAAATTTTTTCCCATATTCTTAATTATATTCATTGGCTTTATCTTGTCATTTCGTATAAGATCAAATTTTGATGTGAGTTATTTTAATTCGACTAGTTATTCAGTTATACGAACACTAACCATGGTTGTAGGCGAGCTTGATACATCCAGAATGGGACTCTACAATGACTCGTTGCCAAACTATATAATTTATTTGATGTTTATCGGCCTAATGTGTACAATTGTTTTAAATTTATTTGTCGGTAAGTTTTTTTTTATTCAAAAAAGATTATCTAGAAAATTTAATTATCTTCTATAATTGTTAAGAGATCTACATTGGAAGCTAGGTTTTCTATAAAACCCATAAGTTACCAATCTCTTATTTTTTTTTAAGTCAAGTTAAGATTTGTTATCAAATATTTTAGATTTTCTACTTAAGATTTTTGATAACTATTAAAAACGAGATTTTATTTTTTTTTGCTCAGATTAAAATAAATATTTAAAAAAGATTAAATAACAGTTTTTGAATTATTAAACTGTCACGTCTCTTTAGATAATTTTTACCTCCATTTTTAAATTAAAAACATTATTAATGTCAATTTTATTAATATTTTTTATTAAAACTAAATTGATATTTTTTGATATTGAGTACTTATGTTTCAATAGATTCAATATCAATTTATTAATTAATAACAAAGCTTTTCATCAGTGTGTGAATAAACAATTTCAACTAATTTTTTTTTGATACTGAATCGATAGCAAAATTAATTTTATTATAAAATTTTTGTTAGGTTGAAATTAGAATTTTTAAGTATTTTTTTGCTTTGAAATTTTAAAAATTTAAAAACTGTATTTTTATAGTGACCAATACAAAATAAAGTTAAGCATTCTTGACCATTGAAATATGGTTTTGAAATTACTTTTAAAGCTAATGATTATTTTTGTGTATTTTATAAGCATATTTACTGTAAGTTGACCATTAACTTTTGGCGATTCAGTATCTTTTTTCTTAATTTTGCTTTATAAATCTCTTTTTATTTTTGCAATTTTACGATACATTAGCTTAAATTGTAAAAAATTTCCAGAAAACCATAGATTCATAAACCGTAATAATAAGAAAATTAAAGCTAAAGAGCTCATCTATGGTAGCTGCATTTTCCAAGACTTCATAATGTGAAGGGATTTTGTTATTAGTTACATTAATACTTAAATCTTCTTAGACTTCCAAAAAAAAACCATATTTGTTTTTGACCATCTTTTCATTTTATTAAGGAGGTTGTTCAACTTTATCTTGTTTGAAGAGAAGTTCTCACGTTGAGCTTAATTTGTGAAAATTTGTCCAGATTAGCGTTTTTTGTGTCGTCTAATGTCCTGAATATCTCCAAGATAGTTACCAAGTGTTAGGCCATTTATTTCCTTGAATTGTTTGACCATTTCATCTTTGATTTTCGTTCACTTAATGGCCTCCTAAAACGAAAAGGCGATCTAGTTAGGATTTCTTTGGTATCATATATTTAAGATATAACAATATTTAAAGATGCAGACCGAACGATTGCCATATATTCAAGAAAGGATTTTACCAAGAAAGAGAATTTTTGAGTTATGTTACTAATTAAAATCATCAAAAAATCTTAATATATATTTGATTTATTTACAGCTGAGATATAACAACTTATGACTCATAAAAACTATTTTTTATACTGAATCAATAAGATTAAAAAAAAATATATTAAATTTAATTATTTTTCCAATTAATACTTTTTCTAAATAGGTATTGCTGTTGGTGAAATAAAAACCGTCTTGGACGAAGCAGATATCCAGCAAACATCTATGCGTATAATGTTTGTATTGAAGGTACAATCAGCCCTGAATTTATTTCGAAATACTTGTGTGGAGAGCTGTTTGAGCATGCAGGTTACCAAGTACAGCATAAAAGGAGAGAATAAATTTGCCCGAATCAGAAACAGGCTTTGGAAAAATGCCAAAAATTTGCTCTCGTCTAATGAGCACACAATCAAGCTATCAGATCCACAAAAAAGACTTGAAGATTCATTCAACGAGATGTCACGCTGCACAACCGAACAAATACGATCAATTCGATTTGGCTTTTCTAATCAAATAGGAGACTGTGAATCGCGCCTTTCCAACTCACAACGAAGACTCCAAGACTCTTTGATCGAGTTATCCAACCGGACTTACCAACACATAGATGGACTACGAAAAGAAACTTTTCAAGCCAATTCAGATTTGAAGAGATCCATTTTCGAAACTCAAGAAGAATTACGAAACTGGATAGAGAGTTTAAACCAAAGCACCAATTTCGAGCTATGTGATGCCAAGCAAAGTTTTAATGAGCATATGAATGACTCAGAGACTAAAATTATGTCACTCAACAACAAAATTCAAAGTATTTTGGTCAGTTTGAGTAAGAAAACCAACTTTCAGTTCGAATCAATCAAAGAGTACTCGATGAATACAGCTCATCAAATTAAGTCAGTGGTAATCAACTCACAAAAGTTGATCGATGATTCAATATACAATTTGGAAAGATCAAATAGATGCTTTTTGGAATCAGTTGAACAAAAATATCTTGCCAGAGTTGAAAAATTGGAACAACTTATAGGCCAAAATTTTAATTCGGCTAGTCTTGATACAAGCTTAGTTAATGAGCTGTGTAAAAACTTTAAAGATACCAAGAACATGCTAAATATTATGAAGGATGATATAATTTCTTTAAATAAAAGAATTGATAGTTTTTATAATAAATAAGTTAAAGCAGAGAAAATTAATTTATTTTAAAATACACAAGCCTTCGATACGAACTTTACAATACGAAAATTTTTTCTGTTTATAAAGAATATATAAAAATTTTAGGAGTAAATATTTTTAATAAATGAATATAATAAATTAATAATTTTTAATTTAATTATTTATTAATTGCTAGAGAATTTTTTTAAAATAAAATCTTGGTAATATTAATTAATTTTAGAGTCAAATTTTTTATAATGCTTGTAAACAATGATCGCCAGTCAATTCAAAATTTGATAATCTTACCGTCGAAATGTTAAGATTAGAGATTTTTTTAATTTTAGATTAATTTTAAAAATAATATTTTTTTGAAATTAACAAAAATGTTTTATCATTTTATTTGGTGAAAATTGGTTGAAATTATCTGTTAGTGATTTTTGAGATTTTACCTCCACAATTTTTATTCAAAATATTTTAAACATTGAATAATAAAAGATTGAATAACTAAAATTAGTTATTATGACTGATTTGAACCATTTTGGACAAATTGATTCAATTTTTAAAAAAGGAGAACTTCTGTTGACTTACAGAAGTTTTTTTTTTCAGTTTATCATTTTTAATTTCATTAAATTCTTTTCTTTTGATTAATTTTTTGTTTTTTTTTATTTTCAATTTTCAAAAATAATTTTCCAAAAATGAAGACTCCTCAAATTCTTAAACTTTTTACAATTATTTCATTATGTACCTATAATTCAATTAAATCTCAAGCTAAAAAAAGACAGTCATTATGTCTATTAAAAAAATAATCATGGAATTATTTGGCAAATCTATTTCAAGTCCTTGTTACTTCATTTAGAAATTTTTAACTTGTCAAAGATTGTTCCTCCAGCACAATCTTTATATAATTTGTGAATAGAGGTTAGGAATAAAAATAAATTTAGTGGTTTATTTTTAAAAATCAAGCTTTTTATTTGATAAAAATTTATTTCATTAAGGTTCGTATCCAATCAAGGTAAAAACTTATTTTGGTGTAGATTCTTTAATTTGGACATAAAATAATTTAAAAAATAAATTAATTTAGAAAATACCCTGGATAATTGGGATCACCACATCCAATACCATACGAAGTTATTCCAGCAATTATAAATTTTACTTTTCCATTGATCATATCCTGAACAAACAACGGTCCTCCTGAATCACCTTGACATGTATCTTTACCTCCACTATACTCCCCTAATTAATCAATTAGTATTTTAATTAAAATTTTATTCGAATACCTGCACAAATTTGCTTGCGCCAATCTTTTCTGGAATAAATACCAACTAAACTACATTTAGAACTATCGTATATTTTTAGCTTTACATTTTGAAGGCTTTCTGGTGACACTCCATTAAATTCTAGTTTACCCCATCCTGCAGCCCAAGCATTAATATTATTCTGAGTTGGATAGTTATCAATTATTGGCAAACATGCTGGTTGAATAAAACTATTTAGCTCTATCTCATTTTTTAATTTTAGAATCGCTATGTCATTTAATGTGTTCATTTCATCATAGCTTGGATGCTAAATTTTAAAATTAAACCATCAATAATTTATTTGAAATATCAATTATCTCTGCTAAATATGGGAACAATGGAACAATGGAACAATACAAGTTGGTTAAAATATGTAAGTCTAAATTTTTTATAAAGATTTTATCTTTCAATGCTTTTCTACTTTTTTTTCAATTTTTATACAAGATAAATTTTTTATAACAAAACGAAAAAGCAAGCTTTTCGAACCAACCTTGGAATTTAAAATATTTTTAATAAAAAAATTATCTTTTGATGCTTATTGGTATCATTTGCAAATATTTTAATTCTTTTAAAGTACAAATGCTACTCTTCAAAATTTATAAAGATTCTCCAAATAGATAAAACTTATCTATTTGATATAACCTTATATTTGATCCTTGTGTTAACTTTACTAATTAACCTTTCCTTAGAGTATACATTCGAATACATTCGATAAAGTCAAAGTCTGTGCCTGAGCATAAGTGGTAATAAACTTTTACATGATTATTAACAAAATAAAGTATCATTTTTGGCATAAACTATATTAAGAAATATAAAACATTCAGAAAAAACCTCAAGTCTCAAACCGGCCTATTAAGAATTCTTAACACAACAGTTGTTCGACCTCATTTAGAGTTTCCTATCATTAAAAAATTAAATTAGTTATACCCAAAATAGACCCAGAATATTTGGAATTATCGCATTAATTCTTGGTACCCATTCTCTCTTAAAAGACTTGATTTGATTTTTTAAATTTAAAGTTCTAAATAAAATTCTTATAAATTTAATATGAAAATATTTCTGTAAGAATTAGTAGCAGTCCACTTCAGTATATACCAAAAAATCTTAATTCAATATGATCTTACTATTCACTATTTCTACCATTACTGCTAAAAATTACAATATAAATCACTACATTGGATCTTATTCTAAAAAAACTTATCAAGTGCAAGTCTTAGACTAATCGCTGAATTATATGCAAAAAATAACCTGAAAAAAATAAATAGAATGATCATATTTATGTGATTGAATGAAATGAAGATATGAATTAAGTGAATTATAAGTTTGGAAATTTAATTTTTTTTCAAATAAAAATCATAATAGAAAATTAATCAGAAAATGCTTTAAATTTTTAAAAAGTTTATAAATAGTTATTATATGATTGATTGTTGTTTTTAATTTGAAATAAAATTTTAAACTTACACGAAAAACTTTAGAAACATTGGCAACAATAACTTTGGAAGTTTTTGATTTGGAATGCATTCCCAAATAAACAGTAAACATTGATTCATAGGTCTCATAGTATTTATTAGGTTTTACTTCATACTCTATCAATTTTCCTGCAAAGGAATATAATGCATGGGTTATGATACAATGTGCAGCAGTTAGTACTGTATCACGATTAAGAAGAGTTCCACCACAGCTTGTACCATAATCATAATTATAAATTTGATTATTGAAAGTCACTGAAAATTTATAATTAAATTTTATCCATACAATCGATGGCCAACTATGAGGTTCAGCCTCTTGTCCACCGACAATTTTTAGATTGGGAAGGATAATGTGCAAGCCACATTCTTTGGGAAAATTAAGAAAGTTTTAAATGATGTAAATATTTTTGTAATGTAACTAAGATCTTGCTTATATAATTTAATTAAATTAACAAAATAAGTTAATGATTTTTAAATGAATGAATGAATGAAATAATCAAAATATTTTTTACATCCATTTAAAGAAACATAAATAAAGCTGATTTCTGATATTAGTATAATTACAAATATAAACAAGGTATTAAGTTTTATGGTTATAAAAATGTATACCTTCACAATGTGGCTCAACGAAACCTTTGGCACACATGCTTTTGCCAGTCTTGGTTAATACTGAAGAATCTCGAGTAGTCGTATCAACATTATTCACTTCAGTTGTTTTTTGTTGTATATTTCCAAATTTTAAAACAATTACTAAAATTTACAAAAATTTTATGAGTTTTTATTTTTTGGTTATAATCAAAAACCAGAAATTATTTGAAACCTTAACTTTTTAATACTGAGTACTTAAATATTGAGCTAGAAATTATATCTACTTATTGATAAAAGACTTTTTCTTGAATTCCAAAAATTATATTTTGATCGAAAATGGTGTTTGGTTTGCAGAAACAAAAAAATATCTTAAACAAATAAAAAATTTAAAATTTAGTTGGTCTCTAAAATTTAATCGGAAAATTAAAGGACAAAAACTAAGAAACACCGTTTTTCAAACTAAAAATTTTGTATATTTGTTTGCATATTTATTGAAACTAGGCAGTTTATTCCAAAAGCTTCGACCAACAGTGTTTGGTCTAATTGTATACTCAAAATCACTTTTCAAGTTTATAAGAAATAGAATCAGTTAAGAGGTACTCTTTTGGGGGTTTTCAATGAGATACAATTTATAAATCCTTTTTAGCATTATTATTATTTTTTATCTACATAATTTAATAATAAAATTTTTAATTTATTGGGCTAGAATCTTGATCTGATGACTGAAGGACCAAATTGACAAAAAATCAAAAAAATTATTGGTAACATTTTCCAAACGTTTTTTAAAATAACTTTAGTTTCTCTTTCATTTATTTTATTATTTTTCTGAAACAAACAGTCACTTTTATTATATTTAAATGAGAATAGAAAAAATTTAAACTTGAATATTATCTCTCAAACATTTATCTAATTTTGTTAATTTTTCTGTTTACTTTTGCGGAAAAGCGAAAAATGGATAATCTACGAAGTGAATAGAGCGATAAAAATGAAGCATAGAGCTTGTATAAGATGAAAGCATGTAGTAAAAGTTTGTTTGAGATAAGTAAATATAAATATGGACAAGCATGTAGAGACCTAAAAGAGAAATTGAGAAAAGTCAAATTGGATTATGAGAACACACTCTCTAGAAAAGTAAAAAAAGACCCAAAACTAATTTATTCGTATGTAAGAAGTAAATTGGGAGTAAAGGAAGAAATAAGAATGTTGAGAACAAAAAAGGGTGAATTAACCAGTGATAAAAAATTCACTAGAGACAGGAAAGATTCCAATGGAGTGGAAACGAGCAAATGTTTCGCCGATCTATAAAAAGGGAAGTAAATTAGAGCCTGTTAATTATCGACCGGTATCACTTACGTCAATTGCTTGTAAAGTTATGGAAGGCATTGTCAGGGACCGACTAATGGTTTACCTGCAAGAGAATAATCTTTTAAGTGGATGTCAGTAGGCGAGATAATGGTTAGGTGGTTTGAAGACTTTTTGAGTATGAGAACTCAGCGAGTTGTACTTGGTGATGGAGTTACTAAATGGTCGGAGGTATTGAGTGGAGTTCCACAAAGATCTGTACTTGGGCCCTTACTATTTGTTCTGTATATAAATGACCTGCCTGAGTGCGTTTCAAATAAAATGAAATTGTATGCAAGTGACTCGAAAATACTTGGTATAGTAAATAAAGTTTAAGAAAGAGCGACGTTACAGAAAGATCTTGATTCAGTGTGTCAATGGATAGATGTGTGGCGTATGGGACTGTGTGCTGATAAGTGTAAAGTGATGCATTTTGGCAGACTAAATGCAAGACATAAATATTCGGCAAGATGTGGTGAAAACGATTCAATTATTATATTAATGACCACAGAGTGTGAGAGGGATCTAGGAGTGATGGTCACATCAGATTTAAAGTGGACCCGCCAAGTAAAAAATGCTTGTGCTAAAGGGAATAGGGTACTTGGAATGCTAAAGCGAACGTTTACAAGTAGAGATGAAAGGTTGTGGTTAAGATTGCATACATCAATGGTGAGACTACGCAGTACAGGTTTGGAATCCAAGTATGAAAAAGGATGTGAATGAATTAGAGAGGATACAAGAGAGGGCGACAAAAATACCTATGCATCTAAAAAATATGTCGTATGAAATGAGGTTGGTTAAACTGGGTTTGACAAGGCTTAGTGAAAGAAGAGTGAGAGGAGACTTGATTGAAATGTACAAATTAGTCAATGGTTTAGAAAAAGTGGACCTGGTCAGAGATTTGATCAGAAATAGATCAGAATATCATGGTCCTGCTGCGGCGTTAAGAGGGAATAGTATCAGAGTTCAGAGAGAAAGTTTCACTGCTCAAATTAGAAACGATTTTGCAGCTGCGGTTCGTGCCAGACATACCTTTTTCTCAAATAGGATAGTTCCGCATTGGAATTAATTGTCAGAAGACGTGGTAAAATCTAAATCAACTGCGTGTTTCAAAAAGTCTTTAGATAAATTCAATGGAATCGGCTGCTACAGCTCCACAAGGCCAAATGGCAGTGATGGAACTACTACTACTACTACTACTTAGTATTCAAACAGTGAAAAGTTGTTTTTTAATGTTAAACTGGTTTGTTGATTTTAAAAACAATTAATAAAGCTTAGTAAAATTTGGCTAAAAAATAATTATTTTTTATTCTAAGAAACAATTGAAAATTAAGGTAAAAACTTGCCTGAAAAACTAGTGAAAAATTGTTATTTCTAATAATTTACAGAATCATCAAAGAAAAAATCGGTTAAATTGTTGACTAAATTAGATTATCATAAGTACATTTTTTGAAAAGAAAATATTAAATTATCAATAGAAATTAGATTTTAGGATGGAAATTAATTTTAATATAAATCAACTGTTCAAATCACTCGTTTTGAAAAATTTTTTACCTCATACCTCATTACAGATAAATAATTACAGTGGTGCTTTGACACTAGGGCTTTTACCGTTCTTTACGTAAAATTACGTAAATTTTTATAAATTTTCGTAATTTTACAATTTTATTAATCTTAAATCAACATGCTAATTGGAAAAATGTAATAATCGATTAAAATTAGTGATTAAAACAAATTTAAATGATTAATAATTAACACGCCTATCGCTTTTGAAAATTTTAAATATGATTAAGTTACATCAGAATATTGAATCGAGAGATAATTTATTATTAATCAAGTCTATCCAAAATGTGATTCAGTGATTCAAAATAATCAAGACTGGTCAAATCATTTATTTTTTCAATTTAAAATAAATTGATTCTATTAAAATAAGAATTTTCACCTTTTTTTACCATTTTTTAAAAAAATTTTACCATTATTTTAATTTACGTAACAAAATGTTATTTTTTTTCAAAAAATTTTTTGTTTTTCTGAAATTTCCATAAATTCTAAAAAATTTCCCAAAAATTGGCCTTTTTTGGTCCTTATATTTTTATCAATTTTTACGAAAAAAGTGTTAAGTAAATTCACGTAATTTTACGTAAAAAACTCTAGTGTCTAATCACCACTGTATGTCGATTTTATATTTTGTTTTTATTTGGATTTAAAAAACATGAAAAAGTGTTTATTTAAATTTTAATATCAAGCTTTTATTTTTTAATAATTTACTTGTTTTTGAATCCATTTTGGGATTCAGTTTTCCCAGGTACTAAATTCTGAACAAGCTTAGGATTCTGTTTTCAATTTGAGATTTATGCGAACTTGATGGTCAAAAAATTCCTTATCCTATTGTTGTTTACGAAAAAGACTAAGAATTTCAATATTTTTCGTTCTGTATCAAGTGATTTACATCATCCAAATTTAACTTTTAAAAAAATATGTAAAATTTATAAATTAAATCGCTCATTACGAGATTTAATTTAAATGATACAAATTCCTTATCAAATGCTTTATTTTGCAGAAAAACTTTTATATCTGTAGACAAGGATTTAATTTTTTCTTAAATTAATACTGTTATATCGGTAATTTTTTTACCAAATTTGTAAATTTTTCAGCTTATTTATGATTATCGAAATAAGCTTCGTATTTTTGTTTATCTCTAAACTTATAAGCAAGTCAAACTGAAACCGACTATCTATGAACTTAGACTATTTTGAAAAAGTTTAATAGAAACATTTTTAGAAACAACAGCAAAGTAAAATTTTTGATCAAATTTCAAGCGCTCAATCTTGCTCAAACATTTTTAGATGCGTATTTAAATTTTATCGCAGATTTTTTATTCTTTTAACATTTCAAAGCTTTATTTTTAAACTTTTGAAAAAGGATTGTAATTTCTAAAAATGCAATGAAATTTAATTGCGTAACTAAAAATGTTTGAGCAAAATTGAGCGCTTGAAATTTGATCAAAAATTTTACTTTGCTGAAACAACAAGGTTTGATTTAATAAATAATAATATATGTAGTCAAAAATCAGATCTTGTTCAAGCCTTTTTCCTTGGTGATAAACTCTTAAAAATTTTTTGCACTAATTTTAAGTTTTCCCTTTAAAATGATGCCAAAAAAATTAAATCCAATTTAAAAAGAGATAATTTGGACATTTAGACCTGAAAGTCTCTGTCTGTATTTAGGCTATCTGTTTTTAATTTTAACTAATATTCTTAATCAATCTATATTTCTCATTTGTAAACAAAATGTTAATTCGATAATTAAAAATTACTTTTTATTTACCTATAACGATAGAAGTGATTCCTATAACAGCAACAAAAATTAAAATTATGACTGAAATAATTAAATTTCGTTGTATTTTAGATTTCCCTCCGGAATCCTCGTTGATAGGGTCAGGCTGAACAATTGTATTTGAAGCGTTGCCAGAAAACATTACAAATTGTTAACATTCCTATTAAATAATTGAATAATCTTGTTTATTTTTTAAATAAATTAAAATACAATAAAATGTTACCTTTTAAAATAAAAAAATATATTTTACCAAAATTTATACTAAAAGTATGAACAATCTAATAAGACTAAGGTTGTTTTCATTGACTGATGCTAGTAAATTATGTAACTTTATATTGTGATGTTTTTTTTTAATTATTTAAAATCACTCAAACAATTGCTCAGCATTAAAAAAGAGAAGATAACTTGAAAAAAAGATTATATTGATTTAGACAATATGTAACATTCAATTTTTGAACAAAAAAATCAAAAGTTATTATATTTGAACTAAGTATTTGGAGTTTTTAGTACTTTTTTTTTACTTTCATTATATCACAAAAAAAGATTAATTTAAAAGAAATATTTTTTCGATTCAAAATTTTTAATCTAAAAAAAATAGTCCTCGATTTAATCAAAATACTAAAATATTCCAAAATTAATAAAAAAATAAAATTCTTAAATAATAATAATCAAATAAATTATTAATTATTAGCAAGTGTAAAAAAAGTATTTTAAAGGTTTTTTTGGTAAGTTAAGCTTTGTTGTTTTCTTTATTGCATAAACTCCAAAAGGTTTGGCTGATTCTTAACCATTTCTTCCCCTCCTAGTGTTTGGTCAGTTTTATTGAATAAGATTTTTTGAATTTGTTCAAGATATCGATTTGAATAATAAAAGTATCTTTATTTTTTGTTACTTGAACTGATTCATTTAACCCTCAGATGAAATGAAATAGATTTATATTTATAATTTTTGTTTTTTTTTATTTTTTTAATTAAAATATTTAACTAAACAAATTTGGTTTATGTAAACATAGTTTGTGGATAAAAATAAAAATAAGTTTTACATATCTATATAAAACTTCATTCAAAAGTAAAAATAATAAAGATTGTAGACTAAAGTCGCTACAATAACATTGATACTTAATATTAATTTGATTAAAAAGAGAATATAAACAACTTTAAAAGTTAATTTTGAGGATCATAGATCATTGTAGAACAGGTCTTGATTTTTAAGAATAAGTCAAATTATGTGAAACTTTGTGTGAAAATTTGGATCTATCTCATATCGAGAAATTGAAAATCTTTCATTAAAATCTTAGAGTATAAATTTTTAAATTTTGTTTTTTTATTTTGTTCATGAAAACTAATAATTTATCATGTTTGATATAAAATTTTTATCTAATAATTTATTCAGAAAACTCTGTAATTAAATATTTTGCCTAAAAATTAAATAAAATATTTAAAACAATAATTAGCATAGAAGTTAAAAAAAAAGAGATAATTTTCTAAAGTTCATAATTGTTTTAAAAAAGTATTTAAAATTCGATTTAAATTTTTAAATAAGTAACTAAATTTGTGCTGATTTATTTTATTACTTTTAATAAATTAATTTGCCTTGGTCGATTCTTAAAATCAATTTTGAAAGAGTGAAATAAAATCATATGATGATTAATTGACTTAGGTAATAAATAAAAAAAGATAAAATTTAATTAAATAAATATTTATTTAAATCTACATTCATGATATTCTAATCACGCTTAACAAAAAGTCTGATCATTAAATACATAATAGCATTGTCTTTAATTTTATATTCAAATAATGTTTTGTTATCATCTTCAAGCGGCTTTTTCATATAGACAAGACGTTGATAGTCTATGTCAATGTTTTCAGTCTTTTGTATCATACTTTTTACATCGAATATTGTATTCTTTTGATCGACCTCTAATTCTATAGGCTTGCTGAATAGCTTCACAGTTATCCTCATTTTTAAGAACAAAGTTTAAAATCTAAAAAAATTAATTTTTTTTTAATTTTAAAAAATAAATTGTTACCTTGACAAAATAAATTCTAATTGTAATTAAAAAGTTACTTAAGACTTAATTCAAATAACAGATCTATCAAGCTGTTTTTTTTCTAAATATTTAACTTAAATATTTAAAATGCTGTTTTTTAAAATAGATACAATGTTAACTTTGGAAATTTGATAAGATTAGCCTTAGCCTTTCACTTTTTCTTATCATGGAAAATATGTCGAATTAGCTCTTAAATCATAAATCAAATAATTTTTAACATTTTTATCAAGTTATAGTCGTAATTTTAACTCGAGCAGAATTACCTAAATTTTTAATTAAAATTAGTTGTTTTTTTTTTCCAAACATCTTTATTAAGTTAATTTAATTAAAACTAATTTGATTACTAGCACTCGAATTGTTCACTTAAATTACAATCTAAATCAAAAGCTAGTCTGTCTTGTTGGTTGAAAATGGCTTGTTCACATTTGGTTAAATCTATTTTGCACGATTTGCCAAAATTGATTCCTTCCTTGCTAAAATAGTCTAATGAATAACAATTACAAATTTTGTTCCTAGTAAAGTCATATAAAAATTTAGAATTAACATCCCGGAATAAATCAATTGTGGCATTCTTCAACTGGCTTAGAAGACAAACACTTGATTTTGGCATGTTAAAATGAGTTATCTGTAAATAGTCTACAATTTTCTCTCTATTTTTTGAGCAAAATGCTTTTGTACCAAAGTTTAGGACAAGTTCTGGTGAAAATATCATTGAAAGTGACATTTTAGTGAGAGGTTTTTTGCGTTCAAATGAGTAATCAGGCACATTAAAGATGCTGACTTGCTGACCAGATATGTCAAGTATCTCCAAATTGCTCATGTTAGAAATAGATGGCATTGAGTCCAAATAGTTGGTATGAAGATAGAGTTTTTTCAATGTTTTTAAGGAATCTGTAAGCATCGGGTCCAGGTAATTAATTTGATTATTAGACAAAATTAATGAGGTCAAGCTTGGATTGTGATGAAAAGAGTCTATATCAATTTGGTAGATAAGATTATTCTCAAGGTTTAGCTCGGTGAGACTGGGCATTTTTTTGAAGTAATCGCGGTAAACAAACTTCAGCATGTTATTGGATAGATCCAATTTTCTAAGTTTTTTGAACACATTGGATCCAGTGATGAGGTCTTGGATATTATTCTTGCTTAAATCAAGTATTTCCAACAGGTTGGTACATTTTTCTAATTCGGAAAGATAAAATAAAGGTCCCAATAAGTTAGAACTAAGATAAAGCTCAGCCAAATTATTCAGAGAATTTTTTTCCGAATTGGCAAAAAGAGAAAAAGACTTGAATTTGTTTTTGGACAGGTCCAAAACACGGAGTTGCTTGCTGCCTATTTTAAGCCATCCAGATAAATCATTCAAGTTGAAATTTTCGATAGCCAAGAAGGTCAAATTTTTAAAATGTTGAATTGAGTTTTGGACTTTTCTGGCTGCATCTTCGGTGAATCCATTACCATAAAAAACAAGTCTGTTCAGTTTGTCGAATAGAGGAGCAAACGAATCTTTATCTATTTCCGAAAAATCGTTATCATAAAATTCTAAGGAAGATAGTGAAGAAATATCAGCAAAAGAGTCGAAGAAAATACTATCAAAACTATTATCAATAAAGATCAAATTCTTAATGTTAAGTTGATGAAAAATTTTTGGAGGAATAGAATATATATTATGGTTCATTAGAAGAAAGTCACTTATTTCAGTATTTGCTTGTTCTTTTCTCAGAGGAAACATTACTTTTAGTTGCTGATAAATTTCACCATCACATGTTATTGAAGATGCTTGTTTTGATTTAGATGAACAATCGCAGCCTTGGAAAAAACATCTATTGGAGTCTAGAGAAAGCTTGCTCAAGCCTAGATCCTGGTCAGTTTCGCTTTCAGAGTTGATAAATTTGCTTTGAGCAATAGCCGATTTGGTAATATTGGTAATAAACAAAATCAAGAAAGTGGTAATTAGCTTCATTTTGAACTAGAATTTTTTTTCTAAGATTTAAGAATTAAAGAATAAAATTTTTCTAATTTTATTGATTTTAATTTTAAATAATTACTAGGTAACAAATTTTATATTTTTAATAATTTGTATATTAAGGCATTTGCTTAATTTCTTCATTTATTTTTAGGCTAAAAAACTAATATAACTCATCAAATAATTAAATTTGAATTTATTATCCTTTGAATTTAAAAATTATTAAATGTTATCAAATTAATATTTAAATAATTAATTTTAGTCTCATGGACAAATTAAAGTATATATATAAAGTAAAAAAATAAAATAAAAGAGTACAATACTTAAACTTAAATGTATATTTTACAATTGAATAATTATTAAGTTAAGAAATTTAGCTCGATAGGCTTTTACTATACGGAAAGAGTTAGTAGAAATATATACAAGAAATACACAATTATTTATAAAAATCTATCTTTAAGAGATCATTTAATAAATCATAAAATTTAAAGTAAGCTAAGTTTTGATTTTGATTCTGGTCACAATAAATTTAATTGAATCAACTAGACCATGATTTTCTTCGATAAATAAATGATCGATTATTGCTAGAGAAGTCTTCAAACTATAGTCCAATACATCAATATGAAGATTTTTCTCCACATTATTTAGTTGTTTACAAAAGGAGGTATTTTTCTGATCAAACTTTTTATAATTATTGCGAAGGAAAGTCAAGATATTCCAGCAAACTGAGCTATTTTTTAATTGCTTTAAGAAGAATATCTTGTGTCTCATGTAAAGTTGTTCAACCATCTCTAAATGCAAGGTTTCTAACAGAGGTCTAATTCTTGAAAACTTCTTAATTCCCAGTGCTCTTTTAATTAATAAATTTTGTCTTAGTTCATTTAGTTTATTTTCACTAATAAAGACCAAATCTAGATAAAATCAAAAAATTGATTGGGAAAACTGCTTATAAAGACAAATGACTAAATTGGGACATGCCGGATAGCTTTGAGAAAATTTTGAACATATGTCCGGGATTAATTGACAATGTCGAGGTGTAGTTGATTGTATTACAATATCATCACAATAACTTATAATAGAAATATTCACCTCATTTATGGATGCACCAAGTTTTAGATCAGTACATTCGTTTAGTAGGTCATTTATAAAAAAGTTTTTGAAAATTAGAGTGAAATAACTCATTTATTTCACTCTAATTTAGATTAGATTTAGTACGACCATGGTAAAAAAAACCTATTTTTATTGAAAATCATTTTTAATTTTTACTTCATTGAATAAAGTAAAAAGTTAAAAATTAATATATCCTATAAAGAATCTAAATCTAAATAAAACCCTTATAATATGAGGCTAGTATGTCGGAGCTTATCTATTATGCTTATTCAGGAACCAACAGTAAGCGATTACGATCAAGAATTCGAGAGATGAGTCTCTTATTTGTAGAAACTGAACTGAGGAACCCAAATTGCAAAGTTTATCATGAAAAACCTCTTATTGAAACCGTTGATTGGACTAACGCGTTAAAATGGAACTCAAAACAAAACTAGATAATGAAAGCGTTCAACACTACTGAACAAGTGACTCATTAAAAGAATTAACAAAGCAGCAATGTAATGAGTTCGTAAAAAATTAAAAAATATATATTACGATTTAAAAGCATTCTGAACTCAATTACTATTTTAAAGAGAAAACCAGACGGCCCTTCCAAACATCCAAAAAAATTAGTTCATTTTTATTTGATTTTTTTTTATCTTACATTTTATAAAAATAATTGATAATACAAAATATTGTGAGGCTTAATAGATTGATAGAATCATCAATATATATCTAAATATATTGATGACTTAATCATTATAATATCGACATTCATTAAATATATAGATAAAATAGCGGGAAATTCACTATCTTATCGTACATGTTAATTACCTCCCATTAAAATATTCCCTTTTTAATATAAAATTTAATTGATTAGAATTTGTTTTTAAATAAAAAAAAAATTTTATTTTTTAATTTTTTTTAATTCAAGTCTTCAGCTTCAAAGCTGTTTAAAACTTAGCATAAGCAAAGTTCGTTGGCAATTTGTTCTAAATTTTCGTGACTGTCTAGGAAAATAAAATCTTGAGTTGAAAGTATCAATTGTGTAACTAAAAATAATTCTATTGAAAGATCGTAAATTTTTTGTTTGAGCATTCACCCATGCGTAGTTCGCTAGATTCATCTCTTATTGGCACTTTTTTCAACCCATTTATGTCTTTCACACAATATGGACGTCACGAGCTGAACACCACAAAAGCCATTATCTTGGAAGCATAAATGAATTATTATTCATCATTAAATTTAGTAAGAACACTAACCTTCGTTGTATTTAATGCTCAAAAATTATCAATAAATATTTTAAACTATTTTTTAATTTTAAAATTTTGTTTGAAGATGCTCATTTATTTTTTGATTTTTTTTTAACACGGAATTAAAAAAATCAATTTATTTTGTTTTAATCATAATGATTGTATAAAGACTTAATTTTATAGCTTAGAATAGATAAAAATCAAAGAATTTAATTTAAAAATTATGCTTAGGAAAGGAATAATTAAATTTAACTTGGATAAAATTTTGATACTTTTAAAAACCAATACTAAATAGAAAAATTTTAATTTTCTTTTATAACTAAGCTGGTTTTAAATTTTATATTCAAATGCTATCAATCGCTATCCAAGTGAAATTTTAAGAAAATTAAAAATATTTTAATTTCGTAATAAAAAAGGCTTAATTAAACGAATTCGCAGATAATTTTTGATTCGATTTATCATTTTAAAATTAAAAAAAATATTTAAATTCATTTTTCGCATGAAAAGATCTTAAATAAAAATTTTGTAACAAAACTTTTGTTTTTGTTTATAAATTTATTGCTTTAAAATATTGTTTTAAATAATTATTTATTAAAAAAGAATTCTTTTATTTAATTTAAATCAAAATTTTTGTGTTAAATACTCAATTTAAAAAAATCACTATGAATATTTTGGTTAAGTAAAAGAAATTGATACTAATTTTTTTCTCTAATTTATTTGTTACTTTTTATATATTTTGCATCGAAATTTTTTTAAAAATAATTTAAAAAAATTAAAACTTATTAATTTTTTTCTAGTTGGCACATAAAATGAATTTTAGTAATAAGCAATTCAAAAATCAAACAATTCCAACGCCGCCATCATATTTTAGAAATCTTGAGTTTCAACATGACCAAATTTTTAATCATCCAAAGCGACATCAAATGAGATATGCAAATCCATATCAAGAACAATTTTTTTTCGAAAGACCACCTTCCTCTTACCAATATCCACATAATTATTCTGGATCCAACATATTGTTAAAATGTGACGAATGTCCTAAGTTGTTTTGTTCAGCCGAATATTTAGCTATTCACAAACAAACCAGACATCCAAAAAAAGAAATAGTCTATATTCAGGTACCACATTCTCCCGGCCAATTTAGTCTGTCGCATCCTAATGTGGTTGGTCCAAGTTATGCCGAAAAACGAGCCATTTCAGAGACTTATTGTGAAATATGCCAAAGAAATTTCTGCAACAAATACTTTCTGGTAAAGCATAAGCAAACAGTTCACGGTAAACAAGACGAAACTGTTGAAGAAACGAACAGTGTTGAGGAATTGCTTTCGACATCAGACCAAAGTTCTTCTTGTTCAAGCGTCAGCATGAAGAAGAACTGGATTTGCCATATTTGCAAGCAAAAATACTATTCATTCAAATACTTGGATAATCACATGAAAAAAAAGCACCAAAACGAAAGAGCAATTGAGCAAACTGAAAAAAAAAATTTGGCTGAAATTAAGCCAGTGGTGAATATCAAAAGAAATGCTTTACTAAAATTAAGAAAGCGTTTATTGAAAAAATTAATCAAAATAGGGAATTTTAAAAAATTGCCTGCCAAGATGAGTTTATTTGCAATGATCAGATTGTCAAATTTTATAAAAAGATCTTTTGGACCATTCTATAAGAGCAGAAAATGGAAAAAAAATTACTCTTCTCATTTATTAAAGAATACCAAGTCAAACCATGTTAAATCTTATAGATTTAAACGTTACTTGACACAGACTTTTACCATAGATTTTGAAAATTCTAAAATACCAGATTCAGAGTTGAAAAATTTTAAATTTCCGAAAAAAATTCACATTCGAGTGAGAAAATTAAAAAAAGTACCAATTTTTGCCAATATTGTTTTAAAACCGGCTGGAAAAAACTCTCCAAGTTATTTTATTAAAAGTTTAAGAAAATAGATTTTATGCTTTTAATTCAAAAATAAGAAAGACAGCATCTTAACTAAATTATTTATTTATTAAATGCCAAAAATAATAGATTAAGTATATATTTGTGAAATTTGTATAATATTAATGTTTTTAAAGAATTTATTTTAATTGAATTGAATTTCAATGCTACAAATTCAAATTAAAAAGAAAATTTGTTTTTATTCAAACTTTTTAGATATTTTTTATTTATTTAAATTATAATAAACTATTGAACTTTAATGTTAAAGTAAATTTCGAATAGATAATTTTTTTTCAAATATTTCATTTGTTTATATTTTCATCAAAAAATGTTAAGATATGCTAAAAATTTATTTATTAATCAATCAGATTCTTTAAAATTGGTTTTATAATTTGAGCTAATTTCTTTTTTGGTGATATATTCCAGAATTGAATATAAAAATTCTAAATATACAACAACGATAATATAATTTATTTAAATGTTTACTTAAAAATGAATAATTTTTTTACTTATTCTTTTATTTTTCCGCACCAGTGAATCTTTATGTTAGATATATAGTTTCAAATGCTCGAGTTTTTTTTTCAGAAACACTCTTCAAATCTCGAGTATGCTTTTATCAACTCACAAGCATGACTCTGTATAGATATTTTATATAAGATAACTACTTTTGAAATTGAACAATCATATAAGTACTGAGAATCCTCATCATGCTTATTGTGAGAAGCATATATTCTCTTATTCATCTCAGATATACATGCATCATAATTGCTTTTACTATACTAAAGTATTGTTTTCTTACTATAGCACGTTGGCAACCATGCAGGTCTCCAATCTTTTATTCATACACATGACTTTTTAGTAAATTTCACAAAGAAAAGTTCTATCAAGTTAACAATCTTATGTCCGGAAACTATGAACTAATCTAGACCTAACTCTATGTTGCAAAATAGTGACAGAATCAGAATATAATTTGGTAATTATTATATTTATGTAAAGCTCATTAAATATGCTTACCAAATAATACTTTTTTTTCGTTAGTTATACTTTACTGAAGGAGTTTAATACTAAAACAGTTTATACTTAATAAATAAAATAAAAATTATAGTCAAACATTTATTTGATCACTAATTAATAGTGAGATTTTTTTTCCGAAAAAAAAATGCAAAATAACAAAAGAGAATATTGTCTTTGAAATTTAAAGAGCAGCATTGTTTAAAATAAGAGATAGGTTCAAGAAAAGATGTAAAAAAGTAAAAAGTAAAAAAAGATGTTTCATTAACGTTTCAACCCTTACATCGGTTTATCCTTGATTAATATAAATTCAAGCAATTAAAATACAAAAGAAGTATAAGAAAATACATGTATCTTATTTTAGAGCAAACTAATCTTTTTAGAACAGTATTAAAAAAAAGATTCCATAGTAGAATCAAAGCCTCTTGGAAAAAATCAATTTACATATCTCACAAGGAATTAATTTATTATGATTTTTTTGCTTTTCCAAATACTGTTTTACATTTGTTTGTTCATAAGATATTTCAAATTCTGACTCTTCTTTATCAGTTATCAGTGTCACTTTTTTCCTCTTCTGTTCAACTTCACCTTTTTATTGTTTTAATTTTTTAGCTTCAATTTCGGCAATGGCTATTTAAAAAGTTTCTTCGCTGAAAGGTTTTTGGTTTTTTTGCAAGTTATTTGGCATACCCTTCTTAAACTTATTTTACTTTGAAATAACTAGCGTAAACCTTTGGCCAGCATTCTAGGAATAAACCTGATAATTAACCGGAATTCTATATGGAATAGTTCCCATCGAAACCATGTTAAAGTAATTTTTTTGAATTTTTTGAGAATTCCGGTTAAAATTAAGATATGTTCTATTAATAAAAGCTAAATTTAACTAATGTTCTAATAAATTTCTGACGATTATTCCAGAATTAAAAAAAAAAATTAAAAAAATGTAGAATTAAATTCAAATTCGTTTATAAGTCAAAATTAAGGATTCTTCCAATTTTTGAGTTTATTCTATGTGTAAAAAATGAAAAAAATCGGAACTAAATTTTTTTTTTCGATTTGACAACATGTTAGGATGTGTAAAAATATTTTGTTGAACTAACACATTAGAAGCAAGCTGAATATTTAAGATGTCATTAGATTGTAGTGAAGATGTTGGCCTAGCTTCAATTTCAACACTTTCTTGAATATTTAATGCAGATACATTTTCCCCCTCTAAATTTTCATCAAAATTGTCCTCGTCATCGAAACCCATTATTGCCTCTTCCTCTTCAATATTATCAATATAGGTTAAATATTTATTAAATTTAGTTCCGATTTTTTTCATTTTTTACACATAGAATAAACTCAAAAATTGGAAGAATCCTTAATTTTGACTTATAAACGAATTTGAATTTAATTCTACATTTTTTTAATTTTTTTTTTTAATTCTGGAATAATCGTCAGAAATTTATTAGAACATTAGTTAAATTTAGCTTTTATTAATAGAACATATCTTAATTTTAACCGGAATTCTCAAAAAATTCAAAAAAATTACTTTAACATGGTTTCGATGGGAACTATTCCATATAGAATTCCGGTTAATTATCAGGTTTATTCCTAGAATGCTGGCCAAAGGTTTACGGTAAGTTTTTGAATTTTTCAATAAGAATATGTTATCGGCATAAAAAAATACTTTTACTAATGTTCTTTGTTCAAATTATCAAGAAAGTTTTCTTTGGGGATCGGCGTTTTCTTTTAAGTGGCGAAGATTTGCCGTTTACATCAAATTAGAGAAAAAAATATTGGTTATTTTTATTAACAAAAGCGTTCTGTGTATGATTTTTTTAAATAAAAGAAAAATTCACGGTCATACCCCATTAGCAGTTCAATTCTGAATTACTGTATTTATTAATACTAAGCTTATTCATTCAAGCACTCGACCTGTATTTTTTCTTAGATTATTAACTTGCGACCACTTGCTCTAGGACTTAAAATAAGCATCATGTTATATTAAGATGTAAAAGATGAGATTAATAATAATGATAATTAAAGTAATAAGCTACAGCAAGACAAGTCTTACTAGGAACACATCTATGGTAGCTAAACATATAGAAATCTAATTGATATACAACGACATTGCCGTTTTTCTTCCAGCATAAGTAACCACAAATAAAAGAAACTTGCTTCTGTTTAAATCAGAAATTATCCCTAATTCAAATTGTACTTTTATAAAAAAAGGGGTCTTGTTTAAAAGAAAACTCATCAGTCATAACTCATGTAAAACATGAATTCTTTTTGTCACATTTTTTGAATGAAAAACTTTCGAATAGGAAAAACTCTTTGAAGACCGAACTTTCTTATTTTTGATGAATTATGCTAGTAGCTTATCTTTTTCAAAATAAGAAAAAATACCGTATTCCATCAAATATAAGAAAGTTCGGTCATTAAAGGACTGCTTCTAATAGAAAACTGCATGTTTTGCATTTGTAATGACTGATGAGTTTTCTTTTAAACAAGACCCCTTTTTTTAAAAAATACAATTCGAATTAGGGATAATTTTTGAATTAAAGAGAAACAAGTTTCTTTTATTTGTGGTTACTTATATTCGAGGAAATCTATTAGCTAAGAAGTTGGTCCTCTGTAAGCAATTGGTTAAAGCTTGGCTTTTTTAAAAAGTCCTTTAATACCCTAGACAGGTCCACATTATTTGGTGCTCTTTGAACGTTGGTATACACCTTTTCGAGAGCATTTATATTTTACTAGAAGTGGTCCAGATAGTTAACTCTATAGTGAACTCCATTACTTTGCATTTATCAAGGTTGAAGAGTATACACCAAGTATTGGAGCCGTGAAAGTATCGAGGTCATCTTGTAACACCAATGGGATCGCACTTACTGCGAATAGTGGCGATTAGCTTGCCATCATCAACAAGCAACTTTACAAGATGATTGACTACTTTGGACCGAGAACGCTGCCTTGAGAGACGCCGCTAGTCACATCATTCCATTTTTTGCTGTCCAATTACAGCCCTCTGCTGCCTTGATTATACTTTTGCAGAAGCCAATAGTGATCATGGTATTTTGGTTAATTGTGACAAAAGGAAGAAATCCCGACTTCTTAGGATTTATTAGTTAGAAAGGACTTTGATGATTTTGTAATCATATAGAGGTTAAATCTTTATAAGACAAAATTAATGAAATTTTTTAAATTTTATTGAAAATTTATGGTAAATTTTAAACAAGCATAGACAATTTGATAAAAAAGATTTATAATTAATGGTAATATTCAAGAGCTCTTAAAAATAATTTAAACAATTAGTATTAGCTTGCTTTTGAAATTTGTTAAATAATCACCTTTTTTGGTAACTTAGAACTTAGAACTATACCAACAAAAAAAAAAGTAAATTTTATATTTAAGAATTAAATAAATATTTATGAAAGAAAGCTGTAAAAATATGAATAAAAGTTCAATCATTAGTTTATTGATTAAAAAATACGAAACAGCCCTTTATAATAGCGGTCATTAAAAAATAAATCAATTTACTCACAGTTAATTGATTTAAATTAAAAAAAATATATCAAAGAAAATTATTTTACAAAAATTTTTAAGAATAACTTTGATAAACTAGCATGACTATTAAATTCAGACTACTTATGCTTAACTTCAATTGAATTTCTTTACAAATGAGTCATTCAATACCGACAAACTATTCTTGCTCACTAATTAATTCAGGTATAACCTGCAAATAATTGTGAGTCTATGTTTTACTATAGGTTTATAATATTTTCTCAAAAATTGATCCATGTCAAATATTAGCTTGGCAAAACATTAAACTACAATTAGCTCATACATTTAAAAACAAAATACTTGGAATTTAAGCCTTTAAATACATATTTAAAATGACTTAAACTAATTTCTCTTTATTATTTATAAAAAATATATAATGCCATAGAAATAATTTCCATGGAGTTTTGCAAGTCTGATATATTGTGTTTTTATTTCAGAACTTGTCAGAATTCTGTTTTTTGCTTGGCAAAAAATGTTAATTTTTTAAGCTTCTAATCACCCATAATGATAAATTCTATTTTAATCAAAAATTAAATTAATTAAAAAAAAGATAAATTGTTCTTTGGCGGTGGTTAATTGTTTCTTTTCTTTCTAAAACTAAATGCAGTTCTTTTCAAGTGTATTTAGCGTAATGAATCTAGGCCTCTTTTGAAGACATGAATCTTTTTTGTTAACTATTAGTTTCCTTCTCACTTACTCGGCTCAATCAGGCACATTCAAAGTTGTAACATAAATCGGCAAAATCTCCGGTCAATTGACCTGTTTTTTATAAACTACTAAAAAAATCAATAAAATTTCAAGTCAAGTGACAAATCTTGACCATTCGAGAGACTATCAATAAAAATTGAGAGAAAAATAAAAAAAAAAATTTTCTTTTCATTTCTCAAGATAATTTCCAATTTAATTTAAAATAAAACAAAAGCTAAAAATTAAATAATTCATATAACTTACGGTTTCTGTGACAACAGTGATGTTTTTTTCATAGGATTCCATCTTAGCTAGTAAACTTGAATTTCGAACGAGGCTTGAGGTGAATAAAAAAGTTTCACTATTTTTATTTTTTAGATATTAAGCAGTTAATTATTGTAATAAAAGAGCATTTTTTTTAAATGACTGGTAAATACTTTGGAAACATGTTTTTCTAGACTAAAATATCTTTTTAAGCAAATCGAAAGCTTAATGAAATATTGATTAGAGATGATGGTTTTTCCAAGACTGAAATAAGTATCTCTCAAGGCGAAGTAATTGAAATTATTTACTTTTATTCAGCTTTGGTTAAAAGTATTTTTATTTTTTACAGACAGTTTTGTTCTGTCCTAAAAAGAATAGTGAAAATTTTAGTTTTGAAAAAATCGGCCTAGTCCAAGTAGTGACCGATGACAGCGGCGACAATTTACATCCCGTGGTCGGTGGATACTACTATGAAAATATTGACACAAAAATACCAATTAAATTTAAAACAATTGGAGAATTTTTGTTCAAATTAAAGGATCATCCGAATAGCTCAGCTCCTTGTAAAATTAAGGTTGGTCAAGAACGTCCATTAAATGTTATATTAGGAGAGGAGGGCTTTCATTCGAAGCATATAAAAATTGGTATTCATTTAAATAGTGTAAAATAAAAAATTATTAGCTATAAATTATTTTGTTCAGATGAAGACTCATCAATTCGCTGGTCTTGGTCAAAATTATCGGCGCCACACACCATTTTTGAGTTAAATGTGTGCGAACATCAATATAGTCTAGAACGCAAAACTCAAAAGTAAAATTGTTAATTTGTTTAATTTTAAAGATTTAAATTAAAAATCTCTTAACAGCCTGGTCATTCCCAGCTTGACCAACGATTACACAAGAAAATTTGACCATCCAGGAGTTTACTATTTTCGAGCTGAAACAAAATCAGGTGATCGAAGTGATTTGTGCATTGTTGAAGTTCAGCCTTCATACAGGTAGTTAATATTTTTTTTTTTAATTTATATTTTTTTAATCAATAAAACGGTGAAATTATCTTTTTAATAAGTAACTGGAATTTTTTTCATTCTAAATAGAATAAACTAATTTAAATTCAAATTCAGAATTAAAGTAAATGTAAAATTTAAGAGTGTTTTTTTTTTATTTCAACAAGGTGTTTATATTAAATTTAGAAATTGGCTTTTGTCTATCTAATTTTTTAAAAAGTATAATTTAAAAATTGAATCATTAAATTATTTAAACTTTTATATTTTAATGAGCATTCTAAACTTTATCTTTTTGAAACCAAAACAAATGCAACAATAATAATAATAAGAATTGTTTTACTTTTATTAGTTTATTAAAACCTTATAAATAAAAAATATACAGTTTAATTGTTATTATTATTAGTTTGGTTAATATTTTTAAAAGGTGTAGAAGCATAAATTTAATTTTAAAATAATTATGTTAACCACAATTATATTGATCACTGCTAATAGAAAAAATTGTCTGTATTTTGTATAAAAGTTATGAATCACAGAACCATCTTTTTCTGTAGGACTGTAACCATTTTACATGGTTATATTCATATATAGTTCAATATGAACTCTAAAAAATCTTTTCTATAAAAATTAAAAAATTTTATTGGTTCTTCCGAATAGTTTTCGTCTTAGTTTAATCGGAATTAATGTACAAAAATATGAAAAAATTAAATAAAAATAAGTATTTCCACATTGGATTGCTTAGATTTGTTGGAAAAATTTAAAGTTTTAACAGGAAATTTTTAGATTAGTTTTAAAAATTAATTTTGAATTTTATATTAGGAGCAATCCACTCGCCAATGTTTTTCTCATCACTCTAATGCTCGGCCTTGTGGTATTCGGAAAGAACATGTACTTTTACCACTTGTCTAAACAACTGCTTTAGTCGGCTTTATATTCTTCGGTTTCCTTGACAATATTCTAGTACGAATGAAATTTAATAAAAATTAACTTTGATCTTTAAATCCTTATTTATATTCTTCTAATTGCTTGTAAATTTTGTTTTATTTTACTATTTAATTAATTTTGTTTTTGCAAAATATTATATCTTGAGGCAAAATAATTTTTCCTATGTCAATTTTCGAACAAAAAAAATTCTCTTCTCAGTTTATTTAAATATTAATTATAATTTTAGAAAACAAGTGTGTAATTTGATTTTTTTCGATCAATATTTAGATAAGCATAAAATTAAGTTAAATAACTATTAAAATTTTAGATAATTCAATATTTATTCTAAATATTTTCGTTTATCAATTACGTTTACAAACTTTGAAATTTAATTTTTTAATATAATTATTGAAGTTATTTCTATGGCTTGAGCGATTAATTAGATTTTCTAAGTTACTTTCAAACACTCTAATGTTGTCTGGCAAACAACATTAAAAGATCATTCTTTTAAAGCTTTTCAAAGCAATACATTAAATTATGAGCTCTTTTTTTTATTGATTAAATATACAAAACAGACAATAATGATTTTAATTTTCTTTAATTTTTTAATTAAACAAATCTTATTAAAAAAAGGGAGCACACAGTCGAGTTGTTGGATAATAAATTTTCACCAGCAAGAGTCACAATCGATGAAGGAGATATTGTTTGGTTTCATTGGAATAAAATAAAAGTAATTTGATCTACCTTTAAATTTTAATGTCAACTTTTTTGACTAAATTTTTATCAAGTGTTTAAAAAAACACTGTATATATCAAATTCACCTTCCTTCGCCAGATCATCCAGCAGATAAAGCTTATTTAGTAAGTCTAAAGATTAAATTTTACCAATGAGATATCATGTTCCTCTTAAAGCCTGTTAAAAATGGTTTCAAATGGACCTCACCGAGCCGTAATGGCATGGTCTGTCATAAATTTGAAAAATGTGGAGTTTATTATTACGGAGACATCTGTGGCAATGAGTGCGCTTCGTACATTGGCATTGTTGCTGTAAAACCTAAATCAGACAATGAATACGTAACTTATACCGAAGATGGCAAAAAATTTGACCAAAGTGTGCTGACAGTAGAGAGTGGAGAATACATTTGGTTTAAATGGCCCAAATCGATACCAATACGCATAAAATTAGATGATACTAGTTTGATTTCAGAAAGAAGCAGGAAAAAAAACCGTGCTGATAATGAATTGTCCAAATACGATCCATCAATTTTACATAAATCAGGAGTCTACGCATATAGAATAAGTTCAGCAGGGTGCTATTATTTCAGTGTCCAGACCGATGATAACACTTATACTATCACTATTATTTCTTCATCGGTTCAAAGAGATCACAAAATTGTGATCACAGATTTCGAAGCTCAGCCGAATATTTTGAATATTTATCCAGAAGATAGGGTTTGGTTTGTTTGGGACGATACTAAAAGACCACAAAATGTGCGCCAAGTAAGTCATTCAAACAAACATATTGCGGATGGATTTCTGAGTGGTTCGCTGATGGAATCGCCTGGAACATATGTAGAATCGTTTCCTTCAACAGGAATATTTTATTTCACAAGTGATAATTCAAAAAAAATTCTTGGAGCCATAGCTGTTCTACCCGAGCCGACCATTCATGTTATCCAAGTAAATGCAAGGGAAATAAAGCCAGATCCAATAGTGGTTCATCAAAATGATGTGGTTATTTGGAAATTTGATTCAGATCAAACAAATGATGTGGTTTTGATAAAAAAAGAAGAAGATTTAATTTCTTATTCGAAAATTGCAAAAGACATTTTGCCAAGGAGATATCTAAGCTATGCTTTTAGGAATCCTGGTATATACCATTTTGCTAGTCCCTCTTTCAACATGACTGTTAATCAGGAGTTCTTTGAAAATGTAAAGGCTTTGGAGGTAAAAATTTTATCAAGATTTTTTTTGGATGATTTTTTTTATTTTTGATATTGTTTCAGAAAACTGTCCTGAGTACTGTTATTGTTGATGGTAGAGAAGAATACAACACTGTACATGTTGACAAAAATGGTTTCTATCCGGAAATAATTAATATTGAAGTGGTAAATAAAATTTTTCTAAATGTTTTCTCAAAAATTATTTTGCTGTACGAAAGAAAAAATATATAATTAATAATAAAATTTGATTAATTAGCAAATCTGATGAGACAATAAACAATTAATGAGTTTACTTTGGTAATTTGAGCAAAATACTAGATTTGGAAAAGGACTGAGTGGTATATTTTATATGCCACATATGAAGTCAAATTAGTATTTATATGAGTTTCTTCATCTTTTTCTATCTTCTACTCCCAATGGAGCAAGGCGTCTACACGTCCCCTTTATTCGACCCTATCCTTAGTGACAAGTTCTGCTTGTTGCCATGTGAGTTTCATCTCTTTCAGATCTCTTTCAACTGTTCTCCTTCAGGTCATCTTTGGTCTTTCAGCATTTCCTTGAGGTGTCCAAAATAGTGAAACTCTAGGAATTCAGTCTGTTGGCATTCTAGAAACATGACCAAGCCACTTAAGTCGTCTACTGTGTATAATGTTGCAGATTGACTCGGTTCTTGATCTGTTGTACAGCTCCTTATTTGTAATAACTTTCGGATAGAAGATTCTCAAAATTTTTCGTTATTGGAATGCTTGGATTTTTAAAAGATCACTGTCAGTCATTCTTCAGCATTCAGATCCATATAGCAATACAGATTTGACCAGACTACTATAGAGATGTAATTTAGTCCTCAGTCGAAGAGATGACGATTTCCACATATGCCTTAATTTGAAGAAAGCAGTTCTGGCCTTCGTTGATCTGTTTCGAATGTCTTCTACGGAGCCACCATTTTTGCTAATCACGCTTCCTAGGTATGTAAAGCTGTCAACACATTTGAGATTTTCAGTTGTAACAGAAATTGTTGCATTGAGTTTCTTTTATTTGCAAATAACTTCCGTTTTTCCAAATGAAGGTGACTTACATGACATGACATGTTTGCTCTGGGCAAATTATTGAAGTCAGTTAGTTTTTTTAGCCATCTAATTTCCAAAAAATTGGTATTTTTTATTTATTTATTTATTGGTATTTTGAAGAATAGGATCATTGTTCTTGATTTTTGGCTTAGTCTTTGCTTCTCCCCAAGTTATTACTGCTACTTCTTTCTTCCATCTATGTTTAACCATGTAACAGTTTCCAAGCCAGCCCAGTCTTTTGATTTTGAAAGAAAATTGGTATTGCCACAGTTGAATTTTTTAAATAATTTCTGAGCTTTTTTGCATCGAACCAAATTTTGAGTTTTATATCGAATTTTTTCTTAGCGGATAACGAGACCACTATTTTTGATTTCCTTTCAAATCAATAATCCCCAGTACTTCATTAAAGATTTTATTTCTTTATATCTAGTAAATACTTAGGCAATCGAGTAGTTATCCCTGTGCACTTACTTATTTTATGATTTCAACAAGATTTTCTTATCTATCAATTAAATCAAAAGATATTATTTTAAATTGAAATATCTAAAATTTAAAAAATACAATGAACAAAACTGTTTTTTATTGAAAAATATAATTAATTTATCTAAGCTCTTATTTAAAAATTTATCTATTTAAATTTTGGTATCTTACTTGATTATTTTTTTAAGGGGAAAAGTGTATTATTCGATTGGCAAGAAACGAACCAATCTCATAATATAATAAATGTGGCTATGCCGGATGATAATGTAAAACTAAATGATTATTTTTGAATATATTTTTTTTAATTATTCCTTTTAACAGAATGCTTCTAAGTCATTAAGTGGACCAAATGCATTTAATTCAGGTCCAATGATACCAAATAAAAACTTTCTTCACTCTTTTGAGGAAGAAGGAGAATACTGTGTTATATCGGAAGGTGCACCAGGCAGCTATTGCATTATCCGAGTAATGGTAGAGGCTCAGAAAACTCATACACCCAAATTGGCTCACGATGAATCGTTTGTAGTATACAAATATCATAAAGTTTTATTGGAATGCGATACGCCCGATGTTGACATTCATTATACCATCGATGGATCAGCTCCAAACAAATTAACCAAAGTAAAATTTTTTATAAATAAATAATTATTTAATTTCTGATTTTTGTATTTAGAAATATAATTATGAAAAAGGAATTATTTTGAATGAAGAAGGTATAAATTTAGTTAGAGCGATAGCCTATTCGAAAGAATTTCTAACCAGCGATATTTTTACTTCTCAGTAATGATTAAATTTATAAAAATTTATAAAAAGAGAGATAATTTAACTTATATTTTAAAAGTCGATTTTTTGTAATCAGCCAACCGGAACCAGAAATTGAGCCATACAAGAGTATAGAGCCAGTTGATGTATCTTCTGACCTAAATTCACAATGGTGGAAATGCATACCAAAAATTTCTTTTGAACATGCAGGAGTTGGTTCTCTGGAAATTTATTGGGACCGAATTTTGGATGCTATGCTTCCATTTATAAGCCACTATCAGATTTTTCTCAACCAAGTGTCGTATCGAAAACACATTCCAGCCAATGTTAACAAAATTCTTATCAAAGGTCTAGCAGGAGGTAGAAACTATGACATCATGGTCATGATTTATCCCAAAGACAAAACTCTTTTACCACAACAATCAAATAAAGTGGTATGATTTTTTTTGAAGCTGTTAAAATTTTTGAAAAGAATTTTTACTTACATTTTTCCAAAGGCTTACTCAACAGCCAAAGTAACAAATCTGGGAGGACCCATAATTTCTCTTAAGACAAATAAATATAATAATGAAATTACTGTTACATGGTTATCTGTTGATTCATATGAAAATTTTATCGATTACTATGAGTTGTTAATTGACGGAGATGTTAAGAAAAAAGTAACAAAAAATATCTATTTTATATATAAATAATTTTCTTGTTAAAGATAAAATTTTCACCTGGTCGTCACAAATTGACCATTGAAGGCTTTGAAGAAAAAACTAAATATTCTATTATATTAACAGCTGTGCCTAAAGATGGAAGTTTAGCTTTGGTTTCAAATGAACTTGAAGTGACACTCCCACTCAACTTGGACCAAATAACGCTTCCGGACCCATCTCTAAGAGTTTTGGATAAAGATTTCTACGATGAATACATTGAAATTGTTGATTTGGAATCAAAAAGTATATTAAAAATTAAATTCATTTTGGTTTATTTTAAATGCTTTCTTTAAGGCATTATTAAAAAGGTAAATTTTAAGTATTTTATTGATTTTAAAAAAATTCTAACAATCGATTAGTCCAGTGAAAATATTCAAGAACAAAAGTACGCACCGTACTTATCATATGATAACTATCTTGTACCTAACACGGACTTAGAAAGTCCAAATATAATTGATTATCTCTCTGAAGAGGTAATTTTACAAGGACCTGAAGTTTTAGAAAAAAATTCACCACCCGAAGATAAGGGCTTAAATGATAATAATTTAAATGAGGATATAGTAAGTCTACACAGATGTGAATTGCATGGTTGTTAAGTGTAGGAATGAAATATTGACCTGCTTGGTGTCCTGATCGGATTCTGAATCTTAAATTTGAATATTTTTAGGCACCTGAAGTTTTTGATGAACAATCAGAAGAATCACTCGTTCCAAAAGTAACAGTTTCACATTCAGAAAGTGGAAAGATACTGGTACAATGGTACGTCAACTCTCCAATTGCCAAAAATCTAGAATTAACGCACTTTGTGATTGTGCTTATTGGAAACGAATTCAGTAGTAGGCTGAAATCTGATGCCAGGTAATCAGCCAGATTGATTAAAATTTATTTAAATTAAATAAAAATTTAATTAAAGTTATGAATGTATGATAGAAAAAGATGGAAAAACCATTCCAGGTGTTCAACATACTTGGCTCATAAAATATAAAGAAAATGCTGAAAATAAATTCATTATCGATGGAATATTGGACACATCTTTGTATCAGTAATATATATTTTCTATTACACTTAGAAAAAAATCTAATCTAAATTTTAAAATTTACAGCAAGCTTGATAAGAAAAAGAGTTTATCATATTATTCTAATTACTATCTATTCTACTAATTTAATTGATAATTTTTAAATATTTATTCCTTCATTCCTTTTGTATAGTCAATTTTACCTTGATGATGAGTCTACTTAATTGCATCCATTCAGAGTTTGGATTGCTTTTTGCTTTAAGAGCTCCATACTCATTTGGCATTTTCAAGATGTGGCCTTAAAATTAACTTTAGTCTCGCTTTAATGTTTGCCGATCGGACAAAGACAGTTTCCACTTTAGCTGCTTGAAATAATTCCATTTAATGTTATTAGTGATTGAATCAAAATTTTCCATTCATTTTTCCTCTGATTTATTTTATTTAAAGATAATTTAGAAAAGGGGTATTTCCAGGACAGCTCTGAATGACATAGTCTTATTTTCGGCCCTCTTGTTAGCAATTTTAATTTTACAAAATATAGATTAATTTAAAAAAAGAAAAATAATTAGGAATGTTTTTTATAATTTGTATTTAAATTGTTAAGCAAATTCAGCAATGTTCTTGACAGGGAAGATAAAATATCGAAAGGAGTTTTGTATTTTTGAGTTGTTCCTGTTGATGTTATGAAACAGATAGTCCTTTATTTCATCAGCTATTAATTCATGGTTTGTAATAACAAATTTCAAAGCTAACTGGTTTGCTCTGTCATTGATCTGATCAATTTTTAGTTCTTTATGAATTGTATTGATACTTGTCTTTAACAGGAAATATTTGATGATTTTCAGAATCCGATTTTGCATCTTTTGAATTCCGAATTTGATCTTCTGGGTACCCAATTGAAGTATCATTAAGCAGAAGTCGAAAAGTGATCTTTGAGAGACTTAAAAAGCATTCTATTGATTTTTATTGAGGATTCCCACTTAAAGCTCCTAACCTTTCTGATTAGATTAATTTTGGAGATTTGTTTTGAGTTGATTACCTTAAGATGTTCTTTATAGTCAATCTTAGGATTTAATTTTATACCAAGAAATGTCGGATTGGGTTCGATCGGGATTCGACTGTTTCCGATTTTTATTTTCATACCATATGTTTTCTCATAGTTCTTTCGGTGTCCAGCTCTGGTAAATGTTATATGGCCGGTTTTTTTTCTTTGATTTTAAATCCCCATTTCTTGCCGTACTAAATAATTTTGTAAACTGCGTTTTGAAGAATTTTATAGATATCCTTTTTGGAAGCTTTGAATACCCAAATACAGAGGTCATCTGCAAACAAGGCTATTTTAACATCCAGTGGAATTATATCTGCTATATCGCTAAAAAACAAGAATCAATCCAACGTAGGAATGATCTTATTATTTAAAATCATAAGTTTTTTTAGCTCTTGTCATTAAATTACAAAGCCCTAAACTACCCTAAACTACCTTTACTGTAAAATTTTTATTATGGCAATCAACAAATCTAAGAGGACCTGTAAAATTACGAAAAACAAGTCGAACAGAAATATATCAGATCTTTTCATTTCTTCCTAAAGTTAATTTAATCTTCTTAGAATATCTTACTTAATCAACTAAAGATAATTAGCAATAACTTCAATCTTGAATCAACAATTAACCAAGTGGTTGAAAAGAAAGACTGCCAAGGCACGACCTAAACTATTTTTTAGATAAATAAATAAATAAATATTAGGGCAAGGTTTTAATTCAAGAATACATTTTTACCTTAATTATTAAAGTATTTTTGATTAAGTAATTGAAATTAGATATTGAAAAAAAGAATTATTAATGAAAAGAAAAGCAGTTTTTATTTTTGATTGTTTCTATTTTAATGTAAATTTTAAATTTTGGTAAAATCTTTCATTAATTTTTTTTAATTACTAAATATTAATTAAAATAAAGCTTTTAATTGATATTTATTTTTCATTTAAGAATATCAGTAAATGCTGTTTACAAACTAATAGGCACAAACGAAATTAAAGAATATATTAGACCTTCCAAAACTTTGTATTATACTCCACTTGGTTCACCTCATGCCCCGAAGCTGAGAGTAAATTCAGTGGATGAACAAACAGCAATGATCGAATGGATTACTGAGTCGTATCCACGACCAGAGTTCATAACTGGCTACAGGCTGATTATCAATTCAGAATTAAGTCAAATATTTGACAAAGATGTCAACCAATTTTTGCTGAAAGATATGCAACCTGGCAAAAATTATTCAATTCAAATAGTGGTCTTGACCGATTCAGTTGTACCACAAAGCAAGCCTTCAAATCCAATAACTCTCGTGTGTCCTCTGAGACCTGCTCACCCATTGATTTCTCAAATACCTTCTGTCAGACCCAACTCGGCAACAATTAGCTGGAGACCTGTCGAGCCAAAGTCAAATCAAAAATTTGACCGTATTGTTTCCTATAAGTAATTTGAAAAAATATCAGATTCGAAAATTTTGTTATTAAAATTTATTATCTTTAAGGATCATGGTTAACAAGAAATTCCATGGAGAAATATTTTCTACAAATTCAAGCACATATTCTTATATGATATGCGATCTAATTGAAGGCAAATTTTACGATGTTGAAGTTTATGTAAACTTTAAAATTTTTAGAAATAAAAAGAATCATTAATTTTTACATTAAGGCATATTGTGGCAAAACTTTAAAGCATCCTACTGATGAGAAGATGGTTTGTTGCATAATTGGCAGCGAGCCTTCAAATAGATTATCGGTCACACCAACAGCTCCTCCTGATGCAGTTCAGCTTAGATTGTCCTCGATAACTACAGACGGAATAGAACTCTCCTGGTCTTTTCCGCAGCAATATGGCGATGCAAGTTTGTCTGGTTTTCAGTTGGTAAAGAATAAACGCTGTCATGGTAACATAATACCCAGCGATCAGTCGTCAATTAAAGTAACAGATATAGAGCTAGGCGAAACCGCTGAGTTCCAAATGATTTCTTTAACAAACCATCCGGTTGGTAAATATACATCTATTGAAAAACATCCAGATTATTCAATGGATCAACCTCAAAGACAGAAACTTTTTGATACAATAGCAAATGCTGCCGCTATTCATTCCGATTATCCGGCTTGCAAGATCAGTTCAGTCTTAACTGTAAAATACACAAATCTGGTCAAGCCAGTGGTAAAAATTTGGACCGAAAAAGTAACTGGATTTTCGGCCATAGTGGCTTTTCAAACAAGTAACTTTATAAAATTATTTTAAAATTTTTTTTGGATAAATTGACTTTAATGCGTCATTTTAGGTGAAGCTAAGTTTGGTAAGGAAAAAGACATGTTATTTTATAGTTTAATTGCATGAAAAAAAGTTAATTTTTGCATGACTTTTTTAATACAAATTGAATTTTATACAGCGATGTATTTTTGGATAAGTTTATTGGCACAATTTTTTACTGATTAAAGTAAACAATTTTAACTGAGCTCAGAAAATTTTATAAGTTTTTTTTTTTCTTAATGTTACAATTTTAAGCCTATGAACCCAATTAATTTTATTCTAATTTAAATGAAAAGCATACAAAAAATTTAAATTGCTAAATAATTTTAGATCATTTAAAAACAAAATTAAAATATTCTTAAATAGTTTTTTTAAAAATTAAATATAAAATTAGAAATTTTCTTATTACTATAAAATTCCACCTTAAAATGGCAGTTTAAAAAAAAATTGACAAATTGATAATTAAAAAAAAAAATTTATAAATATTTTCCATTCAATTATTTTATTTATCTGTTTAATAAATAGTTAATCGTTGAAAGAAAAACGCTTTTATTGTTTTAATAGAATATAATTTAATTTACTTTTTCTAAAATATTTTTTTAAGGTAAAATGAATGAGAATTTTGTCGAGCCAGATTACTATATAGTGAGCTATTGGCCTGGGACAAATCCAACTGATAAAAATACCAAAACAGTCAAAACCGAAAGTATGTCTATTTTATTAAACATTTTAATCTACTAAGAATAATTATTATCATACCATATTTGATATAAATGTTCGGTACTTATTTGACTCTCTCCCTTTTGCTCCATTTCCATTCTTGGTCAAAGTTTAATTAAACCAAGTTAATATATCTGAATAATTGACCGGTATTTTTAACTTTCTCAAATATAATTTAAATAAAAACATTTTACTTTCACTAATTTAATACGATTTACTAATTTTTGTATCTTTTATAATTAACCTTTCTTAATTTTAAAAATTTCAGAGGATTTTGTTCAATTGAACAATTTAAAACCAACCCAACTTTACACTGTCCAAGTAGAATCACGTAAAGAAACCAAACGTCTGGAGTCTTCAAAGTCAAAATCAAAAAAAGAATATAGATACTTGGTCTATTCAAAATCGAACCTTTTACAATTTCAAACTGCAAGTCCACCAGATCCACCTACCAACTTGGCTGTCGTATCTACAACATGCCATGCAATAAAAATTTCCTGGGACCCGCCAATCGACCATGGTTCTGAAATTATTGGTAATTTAATAAGTCTATTAATTGTATATCTAATTTTCTTTTATTTATATTTAGCTATTCGAATCGATTGTCATTCAGTTGATTCCAAGAAATCTCTTCACATTTTCAAAGAGCTAACACCAGATAAAAAAAGCTGTATAATAGACAATTTGTCCGAAAAAACCAGATATAAAATAAGCGTTACTGCGATTAGTGAAGAATATTTCATAAATCATAAAATAAAAGAGCTTAAACAGCTGCCTAAATTGGTCCTTGAGTCAATGCCATGGTTGCCAAGTGCATCAATTGAAGCCATGACCTCGGGCACAGACCCGGCAAGTGCAGTCAAATGTAAATTGACGATCGACTCTTGTTTAGATGTGTTCTGGAAATCTGCCAGAGTTTATGGTACAAATAAGTTTATCAGTCAAATTTTGTGCTATCAGGAAATAAGTGAAGAAAAGATGGCAGTTCAAATACCATTGCCATCTAATGTTAGGAATTTTAAATTGGAGAACATAAAAATTGGAAGCAAATACAAAATATGGATAGAAGCTGTGGTGATGATTAAGCTGAACATAGAAACGGATTCGATGATCGAGTCCGGTGAAAATCACTATAAGGATATAAAAAACTCTAGATGCACCAATGTTTGCTCTGAAGCACTGATTTTTCGAGTGCCGGCGCCTTGTGAACCTGTTATTGTAAATCTTCATGGTTATACAAGTGATTCTATTGAGATTTTTTGGGCGAAGCCTTGTTTGTACAGCGAACATAAGGATCCAGATAATTCAGAAGAGAATATGTTCTTGTTTAGGCATTTGATCGGCTACAGAATCGAAATCAATGGCATTAGACAAAAATCCTTGGCTTCAAATGAAAATTTTTGTATCTTGACAAAGTGTAAACCTCAAACCACTTATAACATTGTTGTTATTGCACAAACGTGCTTAATTCCATCTTTTGAGGTAAATTGAAAAATTTTTTTACTAGAAAAATTTTACCATGGTTGAACTAGGGTAAAAGATTTGTGTATGAGGTTAGCAGTAACTTAGAAAAGTATTTAAAATAATTTAATTAGACTAATTGACTGCCTATTTTTAGTTTTTGGTACATGATAAATTTTAAATTAAAAATAAATTAAATTAAAACTTATTTTTAATAAACTGAATAAATATTTTAGTTTAGTAAGATTATATTATCGAACAAATGAACAGCTCGAAGGATACCTAGATGATAAGTGATTATGATTTAGTGATTTTTCAAGTTCAAAACCAAGTCAAAAAGAAAACACCTAATTAGATAGCAAAATATATTGTTTAAATAATTGATTGAGCTTTTTTGAAATAAATATTTGTTTACTTAATTAATTCCGAGTTTGATAACAAGAAAAATAATTTAAATCATAAGAAATTGTAAATATTTTATAGAATTAAAAAAAAATTCTAATCTAACCAAATTTAAACTATTTAATTTTTATTAATTGTACAGAGAAACGAGCCTCAAGATAAAATTCAAAAAAAATACACATAATATTTTTTTAAACAGAACTTTATTTAAGGTTAGCTTGGAAAAATCATGCCAAATTAATAAAAGTTTATCTTAATTCATATGTGTTAAGGTTTATAGAATAAAAATATATTAAAAATGGACTTGAATTTTTTAAATATTAAATTACTATAAATTTCTCATAACATGGTTATATTTTGTTATCATACTATAGTTACTAATTTTTTACCAGCTACATGAATAATTTTTGTCTAACATTTTGTTTTTATCTTTAAGTTTTTTATCAATATATGATTGTATAAAAAATTCCACATCAACTAAAAGAGAGTAACATTCTTTCAAAAAACGAATTTAAATGATATACTTTTCATCAAGATCTAAATAGATATTTTGAAAAAAATTGATTTATTTAAATTATCAAAGAAATTATATGACAGTGTTTCATATATATTAGTAAAAAATAAGCAATTGATTATTAAAAAAAATAATACCAGTTTATTTTTTTAAATATTTTAATTTATGAGAAATCACTAAAATAACTTTATATTGTTTTTTAATTAATTTGTACCATTTTTCTTTATTTAAATAAAAAAAATTTAATTTGTTTATTTTTTAAAACAGAAAAAATAAAAAGTTTTCTAATTTTTAAGGTAAATGAAATTACTGAAGATCAGATAGATGTTTCTGATATTGACGAATCTTTCTCAGATCCACTCCAAGTAACCACATTTGCTGATAACGATGAAACCTATTTCACTAGATTGAGTGGAAAATTTGAAAAAATTCTAGAAACAGATGAGCCTAATTCAATAGGTCGTATTCGTTTAGATTGGGATATAGCTAAATTGACCAATGTTGGTCAATTAAATTTGAACTGGTTTTCCGTCGAAGAAAGTTTATCTAGAAGAAAAACTTTTGATCCATCTCTAAATCATTGTTTCATTCCGGTCACCAAAACTAAGTGCATCTATGAAGTTAGCCTTGATGTGGTATCGGACAATTCGAAAATTCTTTTTACCACTGATAGGCTATTTTTGGAAATACCTGGCTCTCCAGATCCGCCATTTATTTGGCTAAAAGAAAAAAGAGAAAATCAAATATTAGTTCATTGGTCAGAGCCGAGGATTTACCACAATAATCATGCCGATGGATATCAATTGTACCTAAATGACACAAAGATTGGTGTCAAAATAGACAAAAATGTTCAAATAGCAAATATCCCTCTAAAAACCAACCGCATCTATAAAATAAATGTTCAAGCGTTGAGCTCTTCGGATGACTATGACCATTCTGAGATGTCCAATAGTTTGCATATCAGTACCAGTACGTCTAAAACGACCCAACAGGTCGAGTCCGTATCTGTTCAGCAAAAAGAAATCTTTGTCGGTACCAACCATGAAGTTGAATTGAGAAAACACTACGAAAATGAAAATGGTTCTGACTATTTGGAGCCCAAGTCGTGTATTCCGGTTAAAATTATCAAAATGGGTCAGGATTACATCGATATAGATTGGTCTGGTTACGTCAAAGATACTAATTCGATAAATGAATATAAAATACAATGGCATTGCCTAAACTCCAACCAGCATAATGAACATAGATGCCCTCCAAGTTTGACTTCGTATAGAATTAAGAGACTAGGAAGTGGAATGCTGTACTGTATCAAGGTTTTTGCCATCAAAGATACCAATACTTTGGTTAAACGATCTAAAAATATCATCTTGCAAATGAATGGTGCTCCTGATAAACCTTCAGTTAAGTTGAGGTTAGTTAATTATTATTTTAAACTTAGAACTAATAAAACAAAAAAATCAAAATTTAAAGAAAATTAGGATATCGTTTTTAATGAATTTCCAAAAAAGTTTATTTGGTAAGATATGCTTATCTCTTCGGGTAGGAATTTTTGGAAGTTAAAATTTAAAAATATATTAATTCTTTGAAAATTCATAAAGCTCAAGATAACTTTGCATTAATTTAAGAAAATTTTATATATATATTTTTTTGATATTAAAAACTTAATATTCACCAAATTTTAAAATTTTTTAATAAGTAAAATATTCAACCATTATCATCAAAAAACATAATTGAAAATAATAAAAACAATAATTCTATCTGATTTTTAAAACAGTTTAAAATTTTAAACTTTAAATTTAAATTAAATATTGAAATTTATTAATTTTTGATTATTAATTCTAGAGCATGTAATCACAAATATATAACAATAGAATGGAAGCCACCGATGACATATGGAGAGTCTCAAATTGTAGCATACAAGCTGTATGTAAATGGTAAAGTCGAAGCAGTTCTTTCCAGCGATCAAACTACTTTTACTTGGACAAGAGGGTCCGCATGTGAAGACTATGTTTTCCAAATTCAAGTACTTAATAAATTCTTCCCAAATATTATTTAAGATAACTATTTAAAAGGCTTTGAGCACAGACGAGTCCTTGGCAAGTGCTCTATCAGATCCTTTGAGGGTAACTTTACCAGGCATAAAAATTCCCAAACTTCAGTCAATAGAGAACGAAAACGGTATCTTGAGAATAACTTGGGATGAACCAGTCATCAGTGGTGGAGCCAAGATATCATATTTTAGAGTAATTGCAGAAAATGAGCATTCAGGTCGAGTAAAAATTCAAGGACCTTTTGATGAATCTATTAGAGAGTGCGAATTTTCTAATCTGGATATTGGCAGACAAAAAATTCATTTGGAAATTACAATTCATGGTTCTGCGGAGCCCTTATGTTCCAATCCTATTTATGTCGATATTGGACAGAAGCCTGAAGCGCCAAATCTTCAGATTCAAGTGTTAGGGCTATCAGAAAGACGCAAGCTAGACAGAATTGCAACGAATTTGATAAACAAGCGAGATCGCCTATTAAGAATAATCACATATTCCAAAGGTGAAAAAACTAATTTGCCAAAATCGATGGCTAGCTTGAGACATCTCGAGGAAGCACTCAATGATTGCTTAAAATTACTCGCTAATTACACTGGATTTATTGTTGCCAACCTTACATGGTCTTGCTACCAACCAAATCAAATAGTCAGATTGTTAGGCTTTCGAATTTATGTTAATGGAAAACAGTATGGATCTGATCTTAATGCCAGTGCTAAAAGTGTTAGAATAAAGGTAAATTGTGTTACAATTAAATGAAAAAGTTATTATTTTTAAATTTTTTTACTGCTAGCTTGAAATTAAGTAATATAAATATTTAAAACATGAATTTTAATTTCTTCTGAAAATCTCAATTTTTGTAATATCTACATTGTCTCAAGATAATTTTTAATTAAAAGATAAAAATTTTAAAAAAATTCACAGAAAAATGGTCAATAGAAAATTAATATTAAATTAAAATAAAAAATTTTAGTGAAAGAATTTTTATAAATTTGCTTTTAAAAATAATATCAGATTTTTCTATTAAATAACTTTTTCATCATAAATAATAAAATTAAATTTAATTGTTATATTTTTTATTTTTTTTAAATTATTTTTAAGCTTTCTTTGGAAAAACCAGTTCATTCGATATTTATAACAGCATTTACAGATCGAACAAAAATGGAAAGCCAGAATTCAAATGTGGTTGAATTAATTAGTGAAAATTTTTTTCCATTTAGCTTTTTTTGCTTGAACAATGCTCATTTTAAAAATAAATCGTTAGTTAAAAGTTTTTATTATAATCGAATGTATTAATTATTTATCCGTTTAGATGGCCGGAAAAAGGATGCTGTGCGTACCAAGACACACTGTCAATAGAGAGAGACATCATTTCAACATCTAAAGAATTGATAAACTTTGGCAAATTAAAAGAAAAGCAAGAAACATTTAAGTTTGAAGTTCTTGATTTGCGGTCCTTGAAAAAAACCTACATGGAGAGCAAATCAAAATCCAGTCGCCTAACAGTGGTCCTATTCTGGACAAAATGGTGCTTGCCGTCAATAAAAATTCTAAACTTTTTTGTGATGTATACAAGACAATATGCAAACAAGGCTGAATTCGTTGCCTGCCATTGTGGAAACGAAGATCCAAAAGAATTGTATGACTTGATCAAAAAAGCTGGCTATCTGAATGAAAATGTTGAATTTTTCAATGACATTCAATACAACTCAAGTTCAGATAATATAAGAAAATCATCAGTTGATCAGTTCCAGTTAAAAGGTGTACCAACTCTCATGGTGTTGAATAAACATGGTCAAATGATTTGGAAAGGTAGATACTGTGTGTGTAACTACCGAAATTTTGAAGCTTTTATGAATCACACATTCAGTGAATTAAGTGAAACAAGTTGTGTAAATCAATCATGTGAATTGTGCTCTGGTGATGCGAGCATAGATCCAGAACTTTTTGAGCTAAGAAGCGAACAAAAATCATTGACACAGTATCTTGAATCGTACATAAAGCCGACATCAGATGTTTGGTATGGTTTGGAAACACATAGACGATCAGTGCCAAAATTACCAAGAATTACCACTAGACAATTAATAAGTGTACCAACTAGTGCTAGTATAAGGGATTTCAGACAAAAATCAGATCGAGTTGTTGTTTCTAAAAAGCATTTGTTTTCTACTTATTCAATTAATAACAAAAAGAGAACCAGCTCTAACGATGGATATTGTTATGGAAACGGAAGAATACCAATTTAATTTTTATTTACTCAAGTTTTAATTTTATTCTGGCTTTAATTTTAAAATATACAATCAAATGTTATTTTATTTTTTTTTAACAATGTTTAAAAAGTATATAATTTAATTAGGTTTTAGTTAAAATTGAATTTATTGCACAAATTTTATTGTTTTGGGTATTTTATTGAAATAAATTTGATAGAAAGTATATCTAATTAAAACAAAAGGTTGAAAATTTAGATTATTGACAATCAGTTAAATTGTCAATAATCTAAATTTATAAATTTTAAATTAGTGTTGTAAATTAAATTGACAATTTGACCAATTTGTTCAAATTGTTTGGATTTAAATTTGAAAAAACAAATTTGAATTTTGATTTGGCTTTAACAGTCTTAAATAGTAAAAGAATTCGATTAAAAAAAACAATTATTCAAAATAAAAATAACAAAAAAATATTTCGAATTGATAAAAATTATTTTAAAATTATATTTAATTAAAAAAATTAAAAAATAATGTATTTTCTCTGATATTACTAATATTCAAATATTTATTAGTCTTTAAAAAATACTTCACACTGTTCCAAAAAAAATATTTTTTGTGAATTTTTTTAAGTTTAGTTTATTTTTACAATTTATTCACTTATTTAAAAGATTTACGAGCAAATTTGAATTAATCGAATTATCTTAACCAAAAGTTATTTCAAGTATTTTTAAAATAATGATATTGAATTAAATCAAATTAAAATTCTAGTTTTAATTCAAATAATTTTTTGTTTAAATTCGATCTCGAGTTTAATTTTTATTTAGATTTAAATATAAAAATAAAATATAAGAATTAATTTCGAAATTTTTTTTACAACTCTCGAAATTTTATACATATTTACATTAGACTTTGGTGATTACAAAATACTATGTAATATATATGTCTACTCTGTTTAAACCGGTAATAAACAGCATAACCTTGACTCCATCCAATTAAACTCAATGTCCTCCTAGTTATTAATGTTATTTTAATAACAATTATTATAAATTATTTGATAGATAATCAGACAAGGATCAAAATGATAAGATCTTTTTTTATTAGATTCGGTTGAACTCAAAAAAGCTTAAAAATAACTGGTAAAAGAATTAACTGCCCTTTTGATTTCTTTAGTCGGTATTTTACTAATCGGCTCTTGATTTCTTCTATAAATGTATTTCGATTCGAAAACTTATTGCAATTCATTCATGTAACCCCCTGCGTTCCAAAAATAAAAGTCGCATGGATTTAGGTCAGGCGAATTGGGTGTCCATTTGTCTTTTTTTATAAATTTATGCAAAAAACAGCAATTTTTAGGAAATTTACCAAGTGGTCATTTTTTGGTGGTTTTTTAAAGATTTGTTACGAACGGAACATGATAGAGAAATGATCTATGGCTCATTTTAATCAGCATTAAATGACATCAGAATATGTGTTTATCAAAAATTGGTAATAATCAAACCTTCGAGGACCAAAAATGTCCTCGAAGGTCGATCAAGGTGATGTGGGCCGGTTTCCGTATAAATAGAGGTGGAAAGCTAATAACACCCATTTCTTAAACAAGGTGTTAGTTTATAAGTATAAAATTTTAGCCATTTTGGTTGACTGGAACATATTTTTTTTCTAGAAAACAAAAACGGTCATTTATTATTGAACACCCGTTTTGAAATATCAATATTAAATCAATATTAAAGATATATGGTAGTCTTTAGGTCAATTTTTTTTTAAAACCAATTTCAAAGTTTAAGTTTATATGCTTAAATTAAAGCTAATTAGCTGAGCTTTTATTTTATAAAATTTCAAGATTTTTGGATGAAAAAATCACTAGATTTTATCGAAAACAAACCCACACCGGCCTTTTTTGATATTGTCTTAATTAATAAAATAAATAAATAAAGCAAAAAATTTATCCTTTATTGTTAATTAAAAATAGTAGCAGCCATTAAAGAATATTATATTGTTTTATTGCAGCGCAAAATCTGATAACAGATTATATGCAAAAAATAAAATTATAAAGAAAAAGAAAAATGTTCGATTCATAGCTATTAAATAAAATTATTCTGGAGGTATAAGGAGGTATAAAAAAATAAATGCAGCTTTTTTTCAATTCTTTACATTAGTTACTCAAAAAAAGTCTTTTTGTTCACGAGCCTTTTTTAATTATCTCAAACATGTAGTCTACTTGATGTTTAGCGCGGAAAATTTAATTAGTTTATTAAAAAAAGTCTAACAATCTTAATAAAACATTTTTTTAAATTAACTAATAAATAGTGAAAAATAAAATTTTTTATTTTTTAGTTGAGTTGAAGACATTAAAGAAAAAAATTTACTTATGATTAATCAGACACCTGAGTTGTAAATTTTTAATGGCTTTTGTTTCTGGGATTTATTAATTTGTGAGGTAAAATTTTTAATCGAGATAAAAAAGAAAAAAAAGCTGACCATTAATTCAAATGTTGATACTGAAAGTGAAGAATAATACAAATTTTTTGAGCATGAAAATAGATTTTTCTTATAATTGTTATATATCATTTGATCATTAGTCGACAGAACAATAAATAAACCAAAAATAGACCATACAATCATTAGTACACTCATTTGAAGTATTCGATCAATTTTAAACAATCTCCTAATAAATAGAAATAATCCAAATATAAATAAAATGAATGAGTTAAGCAGTGTCCAAATTGGTATTTGATGGTTAATTGGACAGTTGTCTAAATTGTACAAGCTTGTCCAGGCTGTATATAGTGGTAATAAAATAAAAAATAATCCTGTTAAAATTACAAAACAAGCATCTGATAAGGAAGAAGGTATTTTCCAATTTGTTAACAAATCTAATTTTTTAAAAAATGCTGAATTTTGCCTTGCTTTTCTTCTTTCATAATCTTTTATTGCTTTATCAGCTTGAGAAGAAGTGCATGGTCTGGCAAAGTCCATTTTTTTAAAATTAAATATTCAAACAAAACTCTTAAAAAAATAAATAATTTTTTTATTTAAAAAAAAAATTAAAAATTATTTGGTTTCTAATTAAAATCCTAGTAATTTAGAAAATAGCTCTTTAACATAGCACTTGTCGATAACAAAAATAATAATTTTAACAAATATATCTATATCTTTATATTCTTATTCACAATATAAATTACTAAATTAAAAAATTTTCATTACGGATAATGTAGAAATAGCTAAAATGCATCATTCAAAAAATACTAGTTGTTGTTGTATTTAAATTGGTATTTAAATTGAGTGATAATAGCGAGTTATTGTGCAAAAATTGATACCATGTTGAACTGAATAGAAAGATAACCAATATTCCTACGATCTTCAAAATTCCTCCACTAATCAACTAAAATTTAATTCAATTAAAAATTATTTTAAATACTAATTTTTAGAATCAAATTACCATGTCTTTGGTTTTCACATGTCCATTGGCAAATACTATTGAATTTGTGGGAGTTGCTATTGGAAGCATAAACGAAAAGTTAATCGCCATCACTGTATGCATCATTAGATAAAGAGGATCGATGCTGTTATTTTTACCCTTAAAAAAATTTAATAATTAAAATTTATTTATAAATTTATAATCAAATGAAGGTAAATCTTTTATTTAGACAAAAAAGTCTAAGGTAGCCTCTAAATGATCATTTTGAAAATATATCAAAGTTTAAATCTACTTCATTTTCTCTTTTGAATCAAAAAAAATGTTTGTCCAACTAATACATATTTCATTCACAATTTTGTTTGTTTATTAATTTAGATCAATTTAGAAAATTTTATAATAAATATCTCGTATTTGTAATAAAATGGAATAAAATTAGTTAGATTTTTTAAGAATCTTTTTTGAAACTTTTTTGTATCAAATAAAAGCTACTTTAATGATTAAATAAACAGTTAAGCTTAATTGACCTTTTTTCCAAGTTTGCTAGAAAAAGGAAATATTTTCCTTTAGCTTAAAGTTAAAACAAACAAAATTTGAATTGAACTATGATTTATATGATTAGTTTTGTTTCGCTTGACTTGACTTATGACTTGTGACCAGACTTTTAAGTCGAAGTTCTGACTTGACTTAAATTTTTTTTCTAAGATTTTACATTTAAATTTTCATTAAAAACGAAAAATTAATAAAAAAAACTCGGTTTTAGACGAGTTGGAAAATTTTTTTTGAATTTTTTAAAAAAGTCATTGACTTGGCTTGACTCTGGTAAACAGATTGTTGAATTGAATGGGAAACTCAATTTTGTTTAACAAAAGGAAAAAGTCGACAAAAAAAATTAAACATTTAATTCTTTCGATATAAATTGTATTTTTTAATTATTATTAATTTATTTAATTGTAATTTTAGTAAATTAATTGTATTTTTTTATAAATTTTAAATTTGGCATGTTTTGTAAAAAAATTTAACTAAGCATTAATTATTATTTTTTGATATTGTTGAATAAAAAAAAAGAAAAACTTACCAGTGAATTAACGATTGGCAACAAAATAGATGACATGGAAAAATTGCAAGTAAACTCTGTGCCAATTTCGCTTAAAATTACGATGATGCCAAGAGCTAATTCTTTTTTCAAGCCCGGCATTATGTTTTGCAACAATGAGCCGATAGTATTCGACAATTTGGATTTCTTTTATATTTTTTAATTATTAATGACAAATAAAATATTTCTCAATAATTTACCTCGAACCCTTTAGATAAGGCAAAGCTACCACCAGCAAATAAAAGAATATTCCACGGAAAAGACTGGTTTATTATTTTCCAATCGATTAAGCCTTTATATTCTTTTCCTTTGAAAATGTTCTCTTTGGGCCAAATTGTCACAAAGATTAAAACTAGTATCGCTGGAGTAGTATCTGTCACATATCTAAGCAGTTAAAAAAAAATTTAAAATATTAATAAATTATTTCCAGATAAAATTAATTAATTTCAAGTATAAGTCAAATTAAATTGATATTAATGATCAAATTTTTGCATGTTCTAAAATTAATAATGATAAAAGGCTTCAAACAAAATTTAAATTGGAAAATTTATACCAGAAATTTATTTTTTCACCATTGAATACTAATAATATATAAATAATTTTTTATGTTATGCCAAAATTTTACAGAAATATATAGTTTTGCATGATACTTGGTAATTTTTAAAAATAGAATCTGATTTAAAAATATGCCTTTAAATCTAATTAAAACCCTCTTTTAATAATAATTGTTGAGCATGATAATTAAAATTTTGTCATTAAATTCAAATTGCTTATTATCTAAGCTTTTTTGATTCTAAATATAAAATAAATTTCAATTACCCTTTTGGAAAAATATAGGACCAGCCTTTGATCCAATAAATATCCCTAGTGAGCCATAGCAAGACTAGAATAATAAAAAAAGCTCCAATGCTCTTTTGTTCCCAATTCAAAGAGCCGAATTCGGTATACTTGGCTCTAATTGCTCTCTTCAAAGGTTCTCTTTCGATTATTTGCTCCGAATGAATCGATTTGCGTGAAAACTCTTTTGGAATAAAAAGCAAACATAGGACTATCCAAGCAGACACTAACATGGTGAATGTGAATGGAAGAGAATAGAGGAAAAAGGATAGAAAATTTATGTTATTGTCAGGAAAATGCTCGTCCAAAAAGCCCTTGAGCAAAATGTTTGGTGGCGAGGCTATCAGACTACCAGAGCCTCCAATTGAAGACGAAAAACATACTCCAAGAGAAAAGGCCTTTAAGATTTTGTTATTTTCTTTTGAATATTCATTGCTTGACTCGACCTCGGAGTTTTCTTCGAACAGGGTCTCATTTGAAGGCTCTTGACCTTCTGCAAAGTCTATTCTCTCGACAGACTTACCAATTCCAAAAGATACTTTGAAATATAAATTATAGATTAATTTATGTTTAAATTCTAAAACAAAAAGCTACCTAATTGACGAGACTTTTTTATTTCAGCAGTAACTGCTTCATTCACTTGGATCAAGTATTTGGCTATTTCCAGAGTGATCGGGTACATCATCATGCAAACAGATGCATTGTTTGAGATCCAAATGGACAAAAACCATGTTATACACATAATACCCAATAAGAGGAACTTTGGATTTGAACCAAACATAAGAATAATTTTGATCGAGAGGCGCTCATTGAGTCCGCTTGATCTTATTGACTGGGTTAGGACAATTACTTTTAGAATAGAAAATTATTTTGCTTAGAAAAATAAAGTTTGGTTGGAAATTATCTACCTGCCAAAAAGAGCATCAAAATGTCCTGAATGTAGAAGGAAGTTACTTCACGTGACGCCATTATGCCAAAAAGCGGAAAAAACAAAATCGGCAATAGACTAGTTGCTGCCATAGGGATAGTTTCTAGTAGCCAAAATAGAGACATTATAATCATTACATAAGCACAATAGGATTGCTATTTTGATAATTATTAATTAAATTTTTTCTATTTAAAATATTTGGTTTACCTTGTCTCCTATTGATAATGGTAGTATTAAAGTAAAAATTGGAATGCATATGGCTTGAATTAGTTTAGAATAGGGCCGAATTTTTCTCTTGTATATTGAACCTATACTGTTAAGCATTTTGATCTAAAATAAAATTGATAATATATTTAGAAAATAAATGAAAATTTCACTAGAAATTATTATTTTGAGATTCAATGGAAAGTAAGTAGGAGTAAAATATTTAATGCAAAATATTGCATCATTATAATTTACGCCAATATCGGGTAATAAAATTTAAGGGGAATCGTTGGATCTACGTAAACGACTGATTTTAATAATATTAAAATAAATCATATGATTACATGTAAGTAAATATTTGATCAAAATTTTTATTTTTTTTTTAAATCTTGATCAAATTTATAGGTGTTTAGATAAAAATAGTTCAATTTTTAAACTTAATGTTGTCCAGGTAAAAATTATTTTATTTTTTTGTTTAAAAATTCGGTCAAATATCACAGTAAAAAAAAATAAAAAAATATTTTTTGACAAAATTCTAGTCGTGTTTAATATGACTATGAAAAAAACTCAACCTTAAATTAAAATTTATGCTAAGCTATTTTGTTTAATAAGCTCCAAGGCATTTAAGATGCCATGAATACTAATGAATTTTTGAAAAAATATAATCTAATTCTTTTCGATGGTCTTGGGGTCCAAAGAAAAAGTTTAATTGGCACTTGACCACCTAAAGTTGTCTTTATCCAAAATAAAAATCTAAAGAAAATTTTAATTTAATTTGAGTAGATTTATTATTTAAAAGTCTTTTTGAAAGTGAAATTTGAGAAAATCAAAGTTTATATTTTAAATTCGTATAAATGAAATAATTATCTTGACGAGTTTTGAATATTTGTTATCTATTTTGTTTAAATTTTTGTCTAAAGTTAAAAAAACGTGATAATAAAATTGGAAAGGATCAATTTTAAAGTTAATAAGGAATCATACAATTAATCATTATAAATTTATCAAAAAAATAGAAATTCCAAAAAAACATTATGTCTAAAAATAATATAAATATTAAACTAATTAATTCTGAGGAATTTTGTTAATTTTGATTTGAAAATTAATTGAATTGTCATCTTCAACATCAGTTTGAACCACCGATCACTTGATGATCAACTGATTTAGTAATGAACTAATATTTTTTCTATCAAATGTTTGCGCATATTTAGATAGATAAAAAAATATACTCTGCGATAAATACATTCTTTATTTATGTGATAAAATTTTAATTTTTTTCAAAATAATTAGTTTTGTTTAAAATAAAAAAATTCAAATCCACTAAAACCTTTTCTATTTGCTAAATAAACTAGACTGAATATGATAGTTTCGTAATTTTTAAATTTTTGCAAATCCTTTAAATACATTTAATTAAAAATATTATAATTTAATTTTTAAATTCTATAAAAGTCTTCTTTGTACTTTTAAATATATTTTTTCTAATTCATTTATCTCATTTAATGCTATCTTAAAATCATTCTTATTGTTAATTAATTAAAATATCTTCCTACAGATAGAATATCGCTAAAAATGTATTAGACATTCGACTTTTAGAAGAAACCAAAGAAATTTTTTGGTGAAAATTAATTTTTTAAATTTTATACCATATAGATTCAAGTCATAGATCCAAATAAAGCCTCAAAATGGATGTTAAATAAATTAGGTATTTAACTGGATTGACAGAATTGAATCATTGAATCATGAATCAATGCCCAAAAAAAATATTGATAAAACCGAAATGTGATGACATATGAAGAAGCGAAAGTAGGAAATCAATGGTAATAAACCTATGCTCCAAAAGGAGTGAATAGGAAAAAAAAGTTTTAGCAAAATGTATTTTGTTGGGTACAAGAAGAGTCTGTTCTTGTTCCTGTTCTTAGTTTTCTATATTTACAATATTCCAGAAAATTTAATTCCATAATGTATTTTGAAGATAGTAGAAATCATGAATCATGATATTAAATTTTTGTGTTGGTCGAACCAGTCAGAGATAGATCTAAAATGAAATAAGTGTAGGCTAAACCAATTTTTTGCTGAACCCATTCGAGAATTTCAATGTCCTTTCGTTGGTAAGGATTTCAAGTAGCTGACGTAAGGACATTCTTTCGTTGTCTTGGATAGTCTATGGCCATTGATTGATGGTGATTGATTTTTCATAATGCGTCACTACAAATCTTTCTTCGATCAAGATCATTTACCAATGGATTGATCACTCAGACAATTTGTCAAGTTCCTGTTGTAGATTTCTCGTACCATCGCTTCACGGATCTCAATATTTTAATTTTTTCACCATAAAGTTTACAAAGAAAAGGAAGAAGATGTATTGATCAGATATTCGCACTGCGTAACATCGTGGAACAGTGTATTGAATGGAACGCACCCCTTATTGTCAACTTCATCGATTTTAGGAAGGCATTTGATAGTGTTCACAGAGAAACCCTGTGGGCCGTGCTTAGATCGTACGGCATCCCGTAAAATCGTAAATATTATAAAGCTATTTTATGATAATTTTGAGTGCAACGTGATCCTGCAGGAGGGTACATTAGAATACTTCGAAATTAAGACAATCAGGGATGCATTCTTTCTCGATTACTTTTCTTGACCCTCATCGACTTTGCAATGAGGAGAAGCCATATGAGGGAAAAGACCGAGAAGCTGAAACGCAACACTGATATGTTGGCCTAGAGATAAACACTCGAAAAACAGAAGTTATAGACATAAACAAAAAACAAAAAACTCAATGCACCAATTTCTGTTGGAGACGAAAATCTTAAATGCGTCGACAGATTTACATACCTAGGAAGCGTGAAGCAAAAATGGTGGCTCCAAAGAAGACATTCGAAACAGATTAACGAAGGCCAGAACTGCTTTCTTCAAATTAAGGCATATGTGAAAATCGTCATTCCTTCGACTGAGGACTAAATTGCATCTTTATAGTAGTCTGGTCAAATCTCTATTGTTATATGGATCTGAATGCTGGAGAATGACTGACAGTGATCTTCAAAAGATCGAAGTATTCTATAACAATTGCCTACGAAAAATTTTAAGAATCTTCTATCCGAAAGTTATTACAAGTGAGGAGCTGTACAACAGATCAAAGTCCGAGCCAATCGGCAACAATATACGCAGAAGACGACTTAAGTGGCTTGGTAATGTTTTTAGAATACCAACAGACAGAATTCCTAGAGTTGCACTATTTAGGACACCTCAAGGAAAGAGAAATGCTGGAAGACCTAAGATGACCAGCTGGAGAACAGTTGAAAGAGACGAAACTCACATGGGGATAAGCAGAAATTGTCGCTAAGGATAGGGTAGAATGGAGGGGACGTGTGGACGCCTTATGCTCGTTGCTCTCTGTTACTAAGAAACGACCAGTTTATGACCACTATCCAAATTTCGTAGATTTTCAGCTTTAAGAAAATAAGATTTTTAAGTGTGGTAAACAATCTAAAGTTAACTTAGAAAAGGTTTCTCTAAATTAACAAACAACCATAAGGTCCAAAAAAAAGGAAAATTTATCAAAACCAAGAGAGCTCACTGTATCCACTCGGATTAAGTATCAATCAATGGTTTAAGTGATAAGTCTATGTAACTAAAAGGATTGTGACTTAAATAGTTATCATCAAAAATCAGTTTATAAATATTTAGCTAGATATTTCAAAATTAAAAATCATTTATCATCTAATTATTGATAAGATTTTCAGATTTTTTTTTAAAGTCATAAATAAAAATTTTTAATCAATGCTGCAATTACATTCTAAATAGATGGTTGATGATGCCAGAATCTTTAAATATCAGATAAACATCCTAATCATGAAATGATATTCTCATCTTTTCAAATACTTGTTTAAAAAATTTAGCAATTTATTTTCAAATACAAATTTTATTTTACATGAAATAAAAATTTAATTAAAAAAATTATATATAATTAACTGTGTTATTATTTTATGTAATTAAATTTTATTTTTTTGAAAAAAAAATCGCTACAATGATGGTCAAAACAAAAAATGCGATTAGTACCCAAATACTTGTTATTGACCAAAAAGCAACATTAAAACAAATTCGATTGCAATAATATCTACTTTCTTTTGGATTGAAACCTATTTGACCCTTGGACCCGTAGATCCAGATACTTCCACGCACTAACCAAGAAATCAAAAATACTGCCAAAACACTTGTCATTAGGGAACAGTCGAAATACTTGAAAAAAACAATACTGACAACTAAAAGAATAGTAAAAATGCCTGCTATAATTAACCATAATGGAATAGAAATATTTGCTGGACAATCATTTCGGTATGAAATACCAACTGCTATTTGCAATATGGGCATTAATATTAAGAATAAACAAAACAAAATAGATGCAAAAATACTATTTAGCTTCTGTGTACCTTAAAATAACAAAAATCAAGACTCAATTTGAGTTTGCCAAATTTGATACCTGGCGAATGGTCTATTGTATTGTTCCGTACTGTGTTGCGAATAGTGCGATGTGCATTCCGAACTCTATCATATAATGACTCATATGTTGGTGGTTGATTTACGCTTTGCACAATATCAGGATGCTTGATTACATAGTCATAACTTGGTGGAGCGGGTGTTGAGCTATTATTGCTATCTACCGTAAATGATATGCTGGTAAGAATAGGTTCGTTGTGATTTCTGGAATCTCCATGCATATTTGAATCTAATTTTTACAAAATTTTTGCGAATTAAAATTTTTGTGTTTATTTATAAAATTAGGATTTATTATTACTAAATTAAAAATAGATTTAGGAAAAAAGAAACAAAACGAAACATGTGGACATGCACCTAGAATTATTATGTCTTTTGATTTTGATTAATAATTTTTTTAAAAAAGATAAGATTATTTTTATTATAAAAATTATTATGTAAAATATTATCTCTTATTATATAAACTAGTTATTAAAAATATTTGAAATTAGATAATATATTTTGGAAAATAGTTTTCCAATATCACTTTTGCATAGGGATGAATTGGCTGTGTTGCACGGTCGTTGGCCAGCTGGTCTTGTGTTCGGGTCACATTTAGCAGATAAACATTTTATATTTCTAAATTCGTTTGAACATGGATCTTGGACACATGAGCTCTTAATAATAAATATTAAGTATTAGTAAAAAAATTTTTTTTTGCTTTATTACATTTGACCATTCCGACACTTGCCAAACTGATTCTGTTTTTTGTTTATCAGATGAAATATAATCATTATTTTTTATGTAGTATTCAATTTCTACATAAGATTCAGCATCAAATTTTTTTAACTAACAAAGTTTTTAAAAAATAATTTAAATTAAAAATTATTTTACTTCGACTCCCAAAATTTGTCTTATTGGTCCCAATATGCGGAAAATATCTCTATTGTTTTCACTTGTATAGCGGATATCTAAGAGATAAATTGATGAGAAAATATTTTCTTTGATTTATTCAAATTGGCTAATTCAAAATTAATTTAAAATGTTAGTTATCATTTTTTACCAAATTAATTATTAAGATTTGTGAATGTTATGATGTATGGATGATCTCAGGCTTTAATCAAACAGTAATACAAGTTATTGAGAAAAAGTAAATACAAAGATTTTAATAGTTAACATATTAGTTAAAATTATGGTAATCTGTTGGTACTAGTAATTAGGTTTTATAATTGCTGTAATTAAGTCTTTATAAATCTAATTTATCGAGTCCTTGGATCTTTTGTTTGGTAAATTTAATTAGCAACATAAAAAAGATAAGAAATTTAAAAACTTCTTTCAGTATTGTTTTTAACTATACATATATAAATTTAATACAAGAATCCAAGTAAAGGCATTAAATAGGTTTTCTAATTTGGAATTTATGGTAAAAAAAATGTCATATTTCGAAAACAAAGATAATTTAAGAGAATCAATTTCCAAAGAAACTTAACCTGGTGGTTACATTCCAAGACTGTACATTTATTTTTTATATTGATAATTTATCCTAAAATATATCAAATTTTTTAATTTTTAATTATTGAATTAAAATTTAATTAATTTAAGTTAATTTAGATTAAGCGTGTTTGTGTGTGGAACCATGCTATGTTTTTATTAGTTCTAGGAATCGTTTTGTCTCCTTAAGCAATAAATAACTGAGTATCTAATTTTATTATGTTTTTATATCAAACCAAATTGTCACTAGTTACAATATTTAATAATTTGAATAAATTGACTTAGTTTTTAAACAACTAAAGGCTTTTGGGAAGAAGAAACAGCTGGATCTAAAATACAGTTTCTGCTTTCGATTGTTTATTAAAAAACTATTTTTAAGACCTTTTTTAATAAAATTTTAAGCTTGTCTGAAAGAAGATAAAGAGAATATATAATTCAAGTTTTTTTTTAATATCAAAAAACAAAGATAAATTTAAATTAAGTTGAAAACTTATATTTTAAATCTTCTCATTCTGAGAAAATTAATCTCTATTCTCTTAGAGAGAAAAAGAAAATTGAGTTTATTTCAAGGATGAGGAGTTAGCTCTAAAATAAATATAAAAATTATAATTAAGTCATTTTTTTTAAAAATAATTTAACAGTTATTAATTAATTATTAAGATTTTAAGATTTTAAGCTATAATTTATTTGGTTTACCCTTAATATCATCATTTTCCGAGAGATCAATTCTAAGTTCTATTAAATTTTTGGTATTGTAATTTTTAATGGTAATACTTGTTGTTTCTTTGGGAATTTCGTACAAAACACTTGACAATTCTACAAAAATTAAACAAATATTCAAATAATAAAAATTGTCACTTATATTAAATAACTTGTTTCTGAATTGATTGTTAAAATTATTTGTTGTTTACTACATGTAGAATTATCACCATTGCAAACCCGGCACATATCATAATTTGGTATCGAGCCCAACTCACCATCACAACCAACTCTCTTTTTTAATTATTACAATTTAAAAATAAGTATCTAAAAAGTATTACATTACACATTCCATTAATACAAACATCCCGAGAATATGGCGAGCATCTGGTTCCATCTGGCATTTTCTGAAGCGTGTCAAAAAAGATTGTTGTATTTTTTTCGAATGAGCAAATAAGCTTGCATGGCTCATCGGGCAAATAAAATGGTTCCAATTCACCAAAGCCTTTAATTTCTTCAGATAAATCTTCATATTGGCTGAAATTTTTACATAAAGCTGAGTGTATTTGGAAAAAATTGTCGCTCTCTTCACATGAATGTAAATTGCATGTTCTGAATATTTTTCTTTGACCTAAGCAAAATTTTCCATTATTCTTTGGTACAGGGCTATTGCAAAATCTTTCTTTAGATTGTATTCCGCCATTGCATTCATGCGAACAAGGTGACCAATTTTCTGGCCATTCACTCCAACCACCGTCAACTGGTATTAAAGAATTGATTTTTTCAAATGACAGACAAATTCCATTTCTACATTCTCCAGTGGTCATTTCTTCTAATACAACACATTTAGTTCCATCAGCTACCATGTAGTTTGATAAGCATTTATTCGATTGAGGATCTGTTTGGCAGAATAGATATTCACATTGCCCCTCAAATAATTGGATTTCTAGACAATCTGTAGCGTTTGGTCCATGCTCTAGTTTGCACTGAGCTTCAAACGAATTGGCTACATTTACAAAGGTAGCTAATCTCTTAAATTCATCAATTTTTATAATTTCTGGCTCGTTTTCGAGACAGTGTCCGTATCCTTGGCTAATTAAAAACAAATAAAAAACTAAATATTTTTTTCAATTGTTATCATTTTACTCTAAAAATTTTTGAATAGATTTATGGCTACAATTTGACCATTCAAATGTATTGGACGAAAAATCGATTTGCGTTTTCATCAAAGTATTTAGCCCTGAACAACTGACTGAATCGTGGTCAGCATTCAAGTTATGAGCAATTTCATGGGCAATTGTAAATGCTACGGCAAGACCATGATGATAGTTAACATTACAGCTATTCTCTATTTCACACATGCCACCAAGTTTTGCAAGACCCAAAGACAAATTATTTGATTTTTTAGAAGAATTAAAAGCTTGTCTTGGAAAAAACAATTAGTTTTGTTCTTTTTTTTTAAATTTTTTTTTACTGTGTCAATAAAACAGCAACATCATGAATTCTTTTTTTTGTATGTTTCGACGTAATGTAGGCTTGAAATTCACAGAAGTTTTCCAAAGTCTCTTCCATGTCATTAGTTATCTCAAGAACCTAAAAGTTGTTTTATAATTATTTGCACTGAATTATCAAGATTTTCCTCTGAAAACCTATCTAAATCATGGCTAAATTCCTTCACAGTTATCTGATCCTACAGGTCCTAAGTAAGAAATAATACTTTTTCAAAGGGTTTTTATCAGATTATAAAGTGTCTTAAAAATTTTCAATTTTTCAAATTTACCAGATAAATCAAAGAATTTTTAAGTTTTTCAAAGATCCTATAACGAGCTTTTATAAAAATTCATTCATGATTTTTTTGAAATTATAAGAAAAATTAACTTAATTTTAGAGAATCGAGTTTTTCATGATAATTTAGTTTTTTAAATGATAACTAACTAATATATAGACAATTTGTCTTTTTGGTTTTTGGTATGAAAATGGATTATCAACTTGGTACAATTTTTTTAGATTTATGTTATTTTATGTGATAAAATTTCAGCTTCCGAATTCTAGTCCAATCGATTTTATGCATTTAATTTGTAAGGGAATTTTTAAATCAATTTTTTTTGGCCGATAGTAAAAGTTCACCACAAATTTATTAAATCTAGAACAAATATTATATGAATTATAACAAAAATATTAAAAACAACACAAATGATGAATATCAGAACAAATTTAATATTTTATTAACAGAAAATAAAAATGTTGCACAAAAAAAGAAAAGAGGAAAATTGGCATGGATTTACCGTTGACAAATAAAAGAAAAACTGGTGGTTCTTTAAAAATAAATCAGCATTGATTACTCAACCATCTGATTTAATCGAAACAATTGAGGCTGGTATTGAAGAAGAAGACGATGAAGAAGAATTAATTCAACCACCGACTAAAAGAACTGATAGCTCACAAAAAGTTGCTCATGAAAAAGCTACATGTAAAACATGCGGCGGTGAATTAAAAAAAAGGAAATATTTTAATTGTGTTAACAAATGTAAACAAGATAATTAGTAGACTAATTATTATTTTTTTCTTCAATTTGTGATGAGAATTAAAAAAAATTATTAGTTTAATGAATCTGTTTGTATTTTTCTTTTTTTTTTTTACTTCTTTCTAGAAAAAATTCTATTTTCTTAATATGTGTTCATTATTTCTTTAAATTGTTCTTATTCGAATAAATCAGTTCTTATTTTATTAAATTTGTGGTATATTTTACAATTTTGTGGTTGACAAAATATTCATCGTCTTTTCAGTTTAATTTTAACATTAAAAAAGGAAACAATAAATTATTATTAATTAAGATTCTTATCATCTATTTCATTTAAATACCTATACTGGACTTGGAAAGCTCAATGAGGATTTAAAATTTCAGTTTTGTTAGTAATTTTACTTATGATTCCCAGATAAAATCTTACACTAACTGACTTATGCGAATAAGCAAGAATTCTTTTCAGGTTCCTATAAGAACTGAACTCCGATTTTCCTAAAGAATCTTCAGGGATCCCAATAGGAATTTTTTCATGGGTAGTCATATCAAATTTTAATTTGATCGTAAATTATCTTCTGAATTTTTTACAATACCAATTCCAAAATAGAGTCCAAAAACTTGATAAAGACTCTAATGATTTGAAATTAACAATCTAATATATAAAAATAGAAATTTACTGGATGACTTTCGAATAAAATAAATCAAATTAACCGAGAAAATTTAATGATATAAATTGATATGTTTGTTTGTAAATTATCACTAAAAATTTATTAACTTTTTTTTAACACAAAAATAGAATATCTTAAGTTATTTTCGAAATATTAATAAATTTAATTCAAAATACTATAAATTATTAAGATACAAAATTACTTTGTATTTTTTACTTATTTCTATGACTAAAATTTTTTCGAAAATTCTTTTAATTTTATATTGTTTAATTTAACAACACCTTACTCAAAACTTACTTGGTCATCTTCAAGTAAAAAAATTGAATTCACCACAATATTTAGGGAAACGCCGATTGACGGATGTCTATAGATGCTAGAAACTATATTGAATAAAGTTAGGATGTAGAGCTCGGTGCTTTTGTTTAATGAATATAAAAATTCTTGAAATGATAGGTCTGCTACTACTAATACTTCAATGTACAAATCATTTACAACACTTCTCTTATGAGGATTAGCCCTTTCTTCTAATAGATTTAAAAATTTTAATAAAAATTAAAAATAATTGAATTAAATTACGATATTTGTTTTCCAAAGATGATAAAAAATCTTTGAATTGAGTATCAGGCAAATAGATTTTATGAACATCATTAAGCATTGATTCAGTGCTACGTTTTTTTCGAAACGATGGCTGCTCCTCAGAGCCAAATATAAAGGGTTCTATAAAATAAATTGTTTCGTTAAGTCTAATGTATCCTTGCTTAAAATTTAAACAATTAAAATATTTTCAATTATCTAATTATTAATATACCATTCCTTCACAAATTGACAAAGCTACTTGGGAATTAAGAGTTTTTTCTATGTGACCATGATAAAAACATCCATTGACAAAGGGGTCTTTTGCTTTGATGTTGAATTTTTTGTTTTCTGTTATGTTTGGAAAAGTGACTTTGTTAAGATTGGTTAAAAGTGTGTTTTCTTTTAAAATAAGATGGAACAGTGATCCATTAATATCGATACTAAGTTTTAAAGTGTTTTGAGTTTTTATTAAATTTTTTGGTACAAAAACATTTTCTTTAAAGAAATTTTTATTTTAATTTATTGATAGATAATTTTTTTACCAAACAAGTTCTTGGCAAAAACTGATTTTAAATAACACAATAAAAATATTTTGGATATAAAATATATTTTTTGCATCTTTTAGACTGATTGCTGTTTGTCTGTCTAAGTTATAGCTGTAAGCATTCATATTCTTTCACCTTTAGTATTAAATTACACTCTTAATCAAATAATTAATTTCTTTTTAAGCAATTATTAGATAAGTGAATATTTTAGTGTAAATGTAGACTTTTGTTATTAAAAAAATTAATTTGATATTTGATTTAAAAAAATGTTATTTAATAAATTTAGTTAAGTTTTTTTAGAAATAAATTTGATTTTGTTGATTGTTAAATGAAAGCAGCGTGGCGCAGTGGAAGCGTGCTGGGCTCATAACTCAGAGGTCGGTGGATCGAAACCATTCGCTGCTAATTTTTTTTTACCAAAGATTGGCACTTTTTTTAAAAACAAATCTAGTCCAATTTTAAATTAACAAAATCTCATTTTTTATTAATTTCAAATTCTTAAGCAATATTTTAAGAATAATTTTAAAATGATCTAATTTTTGCTTCCCTCTGCTTTAGCCATAAAAAAATAAAATATTTAATTTTGAATTTAAAAATAAATTTAATTTTTAATTTACTATTTACTATTAAATGCAAAATATTTTTGCATAAAATTGAATAAATATAATTATCATAATTTTAAATTTATCATAATTCACTCACATCAAGCTGTCTAGAAGTCACCTTGATGCTTAGCACCAAATGGTGCTAGGAAATATACAGATTAATTACCAAAAGTAATTTCAAATTAAACATTTTTTGGGAACTAGTATTTTGAACAATTTCATTTTCCAAGACTCATACATTGGCACTATAAATCATCATAATAAATAAAGATAATAAATTTATTCTATTCTTTTAATTCCATGATTGAATCAAAATTGTTCGGCTATCTTCGGAATAACCTGAGTCTTCATGCTTTAAACACGTTTTTAATAGAATATCAAAATTAAATAAAATTTGGTATAATTTTTATTTTTTTAAATAGGAAAAATTTGATAATTTAGATCAAAAAATTTTTTTTAAAAAACTGGATATTTTATTTTTAAATAATGACTCTTGATACCACACCATCAGCGGCTAACTCTTCGCCACAATCTGTCAACGTGGTAATATTAAATCAGAAAAAATTTTATAATGATACGAAAATTTGTTATCAAAGGTAAAAAAAAGTAGAAATGAAGTAATTAAAACTATACAAGAAATAGCCAAAGTCGACGAGGCAACCATCAATCAGGCGATTGAGGCATGCCAGGACAATGAAGGCCGCTATTCCATGGACACTGTCCTCAATATACTTATGGATGAAGTGAATAAAATTATTATTCAATTAAATTTATATCAATTAATACATTTTTTTAAGAAATACTCTTTTGAACAAAAAAACCGCGAAAACAAATCTGATAGTGCCAGATATTCGAGGCGATTTGGTGTATCACCTACTTCAAATGATGAGAATAATAAATTTTTTGGCAAAAAAGCAATTAATGAGTACTTAAGAATGATAAAAAGAAAAATTTTTAAAAATTTTATATGATAGTTCTTTTGGTGGCGGAATCAACTTGGATGAAGATGAAGATGATGATTATGAGCAAATGTCCAGCACAGGCCCTCGTGACCAACATAAAATCAGGTCTATTGAAAGTGAACTTATTCGTGAAGATGGCAAGCCATGTGGACTAAGAAACGTTGGCAATACATGCTGGTTCAACTCAATTATCCAATCTTTATTTCATTTGCCAGGCTTTAGAGAGATAATATTGTCATTTCGTTTGAGCGAAACTGACTTATTAAAACTGCATGATAGAGTATTTAAAAATTTACTATTTTTAACAAAAGATTATTTTAGCTTGACTTAGGAAAGAAATATGGTGCTTTTTGTGGCCGAACTGCGCAAATTGTTCGCCCAAATGCTCAAATCGAAAAGAAGGGTGATAAACCCCAACCCGACCTTAAAGTGTTTAAAAAATTGCAGCAAATTTGACAGTGAAATGTCAAACCAAGAAGATGTATCTGAATTCATGACCATATTGGTAAATATAATCGAGGAAAGCTTCGAAAAATTGAACAATCTCAAGCAAACTCAGTGTGAAGATAAGCCAATTAATGAAAATGAAAATTTAGTATCTAGATTAAACGAACAGCTTAACATAAAGCCAATGACCGACATTAGATCTGAACAGAAATCTCTTGGTATAAAAAAAAGTAAAAATAATCCCATTGTAAATTTACTAGATGGAGAAATAGTTGTTAAAAGAACAGATTCAGGTAGTTGAAGAATAAAAATTATTTTTAAATTTAATTAAGTTTATTAATCTATTAGTTGTTAATAAAGAGAGTAGCATTACGGATATATTCCGCGAGGTTAATATCCAAATGCTGAATTCGAGGAATTTACATGCTGGCTTGGAGTTGGAATGGGGCGAGACATTAATAGATAAGCAAATACCAAACGAAATAGGCGTGTCGTCGAACTCGGCAAAAACTGACACTGCCATTGATCGTTCTATTTACCAGCAAGAATCTTGGGTGAAAAAGTTGCCAAGAGTTTTGTTTATATGTCTAAATAGATACAAATTTGTTCAAGCGACACAGTCTTCTTCCAAAATTTTGGAACCATTCGAGTTTTATCAGGAAATTTATTTAGATAGGTATTTGGATGAGAATAAGGAGATAATTATCCAAAAGCGAAAAGAAGTCAAAGTTCTCAGAGATGAGCTGAAAAATTTAGAAAATAAATTGAACAGGTATATCATTTTTGGTACTAATTTTTATTTTAAATAGAGTGGAATTTTATTAAAATTTGTTTCAACAAAAAAATTTGAATTTTTCGAAAATAATATGATAATTTGTAAAAGAAGATTTTATATGTTAATCTCAATCGATTGATAATTTTTATTACAATATCTTTTTCTGAATAATACCACTGTCATTTGATAAAATCTACAAGTTTTTCTTAACTCAGAAAAAAATTATATTCACAGTAGATAATCTTTAATAAATAAATGTTCAATTATTTTAAATGCTTGAGGAAATTCTCAGGCCACTCAGAATGAATCTTAGTTCTTCTTTTTAGTCTGGCAATTCAAGGTTAAAAATAAGATAAAAAAATTTATAGATTAAGACCAAGTCCCAAATGCTAAGTTTATATTATTTTAAATAGGCTTGAAAGGTAAAATTAAGTTTTTGGTTAAAAATAATAAAATAATTCTGCCATATGATTAGTACTAATAGATAAAAAGATTCGAAATTGTTTGTTGTAGATACAATAATTAACTTATAGAAAATAAATGTGAAAAAAATTTTTCATTAAGAGAACTTGATCTTTTATTAAGTCTCACTTGATCACTTGCAGCATCAATATTATTGTTTGGTAAAGTACTTTGGATTGCATTGAGACATTTTTTGGTCTTCCAAAACCATGTTTAGGGTCATTTGTTTCCACAGCAGTATTAATAATTTGTACAAGATGTTTTATTTCATCCCTTTCGTTTCCGTATATGAATTCTGCGGTGTATTATTATTTGCTTTTTATGCGGAATATCTAGATAGTCTTCATGCGTATCTTTATCGCTATCGCTAGAATCAGATTTAGATCTACAAGGTCGCCTTTTGTATTCTTTTTTGATATTTTCTTGTTTTTAGAAATAATTAACTGAAAAGATTTTTATTTCCTTTAATTAGAATATTTTTTTAAATTATAAGCTGCTTTACTTTTCATTTTAATTGTTTAATTATTAAATAATAATCTCTCTTTTTAATATTTGATAAAATTTTAAAATAGAGTAAAACAAGTATTCTTGAAATAAGAATCCTACCGATTAAATACAAAAAATTTAATTGTTGACTTGGTCAATCAAAAACTTAAATTCTGCTGATTAAAAATATTCCATTTTTTTTTAAAGAAATATTAATAATTGTAGCTATTTAATTTAAAAATATTATGTAAATTTAAATGAACTCTAACTAAAAAGTTTATTTTAAGTATAAAGAAATATCGGCAAGAATCTGGCAACTCACTGGCTTTGGATGAAGCTCTTAAATGTGTTCTTAATTTTGTCAGAACAGACTATACTCAAGATGAAGTGTTTCAGTAATTAATCAGAAAAATAAAATTTTATTATGATTTAATTAATAAAAATTATAGACAAATTAAACCGGTGATTAATTCGGCTAATTCGGCCGATGTTGAAACAATTTTGAATGAAAAAAATACCTTGAAAACAGTAGAGAACTGCTTAACAGATTGGATTGCCAAGACTGAACAGAAAATTAATGAGCTAAACGAAGCTATTATCAAAATAACACGTAAAATTGACACAGCTTTTGACGAAGAGTACTTGAAAAAATTCCGCTACACTTTGCACTCGGTTTGTATACATGAAGGCACATCAACATCTGGACATTTTTGGACTTATATTTGGAATCCAAAGCAAAAAAAGTGGTTCAAATATAATGATACTGAAGTGTGCGAAACAACTTGGGAAGATGTTTACGCAAATTCTATCGGTGGATCTAGTCAGAACAGTCTAAATCCATTAAATGACCTAAACGATTTGTCCAAGAACAAGACAAGGGCTGCAGATCGCATACCAAGTGCTTATTTTTTGGTCTACACTAAAGCTGATGATTCTACTCTTTATCAGGGTACTAAATTTATTTAAATATATTTAAAAGATAATTATACAATATATTTAGAAAATGCTGTATTGGATTCAGATATGGAAGAATTTTTAAAAAATGATAGCCTAGTGCTTGATAATAAGCTAAATAAGTTGAAATACAAGCGAATTTTGGAAGATTTGCTGGAAATATTAAACAAAACAAATGATCTAATTATTCAAAATAGTAAATTAAATTTTCAATTTGGTTCTAGGAATAAAATTTTTTTTATCAATTGTTAAGAAATATCTAATGAACAAAATAATCAAACTTGTTTGGAGCATGCAAAGGCTTTTCAGGATTCAACCATGAATGCATTGACGGCTAGCTATGACAAAATATCACTAAATATGCAAGACCATAGTGGCGTCGAAGAAGCTTTAAAATTTGTAAAGAATTTTAATTTATAAATTTTTATTTTTCCAAAATGGAATGCTTTTTTTCAAGGCCATCGACTACGAACTCAAAAAGTATACCCAAAGTAGACATGAAATAGAGGAAAGACTTCCAGAAATGGATAGTAGAATGAACCACATACTGATCTATGCAAATGCCAATATGATCTCATCTGAATTAAAGCATATTGCTCTATTGGACTTGTTTAGAATGCAGATTTTCCAAGATGCCGATGTCCGGCTGAAAATTCTGCAAACACTGGCCCAAATAAAGTATAATGAATATCTGCTAAAGCCTTTTAAGTCGCCTGGTCAAGCCTCGCCTGGCACTATTCCTATAATGAAGCACTACGAAAATTTTCTGAATGATTATCGTGATTACCGATCAATAATAGCTGCGTTCATAAACGCAGTTAACTTTTTGGAATCTGAGCGCTTCGAGGATGCGGCGCAATTTTTTTGCGTAGCTTGTGAATACAACGAGAGAATAATCAGCAATCTAAATCTTAAAATGAAAGGAATGCATCACGAATTTCTGCTTGCCAATAGAAGAAAATGCTTAAAAACTTGGAATCAATCTACAATTAAAAAATTTACATTTAAAAGCTCACTACCAGGTGATGCGAGCAATTTTGACCAAGCCGGAGCCAAATTACAGCAACTTAACCAACAAGATTTAAATTCTTTAATAGAAACAATGATCAGCAAATTTTTGCCATGCTTTTTCCGCTTGTTCAATAGTACAGATCAAGACAAAGCAATGATTGAAGAAATTCGCCAAGACTGGCTCAATGTTTTGGACTCAAATCTGCCAGGTAGCATTCCTCTACTCTTTCTTCTTTTCAAAAATATATTTTTACATTTGTATTAATCAAAAGAGACCTAATAATTAATCTAATTTTAATTTTAACCATTTTCACAAAACTGGGCTTGGTCTTTAAATGGCATTTTTAGTCGTTGTTTAGATCAAAGATTTCCAAAATAGGTATTTTTTGGTTGTTTTAAGATTAAAGATGGTAAATTCTTAGTAGGCCAAGATCAATTTCTAATATTAACTTTTAAAATTAGGCCCCATTTTTTAAATAAAATTATAGGAAAAAATAGAATAAAAAAAATTTATAACAAAAATTGACATTATTTTCACTTTTTACAAATTTTATCTATTTCAAAAAATTGTATAATTATTTTATTTTGTTTTAGGCATTCAACTATTTCAAGATTTTATGACCAAATTATTCGAAGAACCGGTATCGAGCCACTATCATTCGCTTAATGTAAATAAGACCAATTTACAAAATAGATATCAAGAAGCTGTTCAATTAGTAAAAAATATTTAAATAAATTTTTTTTAAATAAAAACTATTGCTTATTTAAATTGAGGAAATTTTTTTAGTTGAATACATCACAAGTTTCGATATATTTTTGTAAACGAACTTTTAAGTTAAATCGTACTGACAAATGATAATCAATTAATTTTTTTATTTATTTGTCGTAATAGATACTAAGGTGGTTATACTTTTATTTTTTTTAATTTAATTATTGTCATATTTGATTAACTGTTGTTTTACTTAATTAAACCTTTGAAATTTCGGATTTTATTTTTTTTTAAATAAAACACTTTTTCAGTAATTTAGAATAAATCACTTATTTTTCCTGATTAGATTTGTGATTCAATTTTTAAAAATAATTTATTTTATTAATAAACTTTAATTCGAAAACCTATATCAAATTTTATATCGAGTTGTGGCATTAAATTTTATTAATTTAATTATCTTGAATCATAATTTTGAATAAAAAATTTTTACTTAAATCAATCAGAATTGAAATCCTTGGATTTGATTGTTTTTAGATTAATTAAAAATTTTATTCCTTATAAAAAATTGCAGTACTTTAAGCAAACTTTATTTTAACAATGTATTAATACTCTTGATAAATAATTGACAAAAAATGAACTATTTTTTTATTCCAAATTTTATCTATTTTACATGAACAGCCAAAGCTTATAGAACTTTTAGCTTGCAAAGTTGATTTGTTTAAAAAGAGGCTTTTTAGATAGATCACAAATACCACTGTTTGGAAAAAAGTTGTTATTTCGGTTTAAAGCGCCTTATAATTGCTTCCTGTCTTCCCTTTCCTCTTGATTTTTAAACAATTTTATTTTTAAGACAATTTTCTAAAATCATGTCAACATTCAAATTTTTAAATTTTGTTTTCTTAGTTTTGATCAAAAATTATAAATAAATAGAGAAAAATATCTAATGCATTGTGCATTCAATTATTTTGAAATAAAAAATTTTTTTAAATTTTTTTATTACCAAATGGCTTCAATGACTCTAAATTGTCCAAATCCACCTATAATTTCTGGTTTAAAATATTTTTTTATTTATTTATTTTAAATAATTTAACACAATTGATTTAAAGTTCGAAGTTCTGAGGGTCTTTTCCTTCTAAGTCCTAATGAGAACAACTACAACCAACTTGCCAAATTCCACAATTTTCAGTAACTCATTTTCTTATTTCAAAAGAATATACTGTGACTGATCATATTTAGAGACGAGTCCAAAAATTGTAGAATTAGTGCTTTTGACCCCACTGGAAAATATTTTGGTTATTGCAATAACACGAAGTAAAATTGAATTCATTTTTCAATTGATTAAAAATAATAAATATTTTAGATGTAAAATAATAGACCTTGAAAATGAATGTAAAGTTGTCTGTGAAATTGATAGACCTAGAACAAGCTATCTAAAATTTAGTCCAAAGGGAAGTTTTTTAATAATTTGGGAGACTTTTCATGGTAACCAACAAAGATTGCTTTATTATTTTGCTAATGGATAAATTTAGTTGCCAAGGACAATCAAAAAGAGGCTGCCAATTTGAATATTTTCGAGTCCAAATCAGGAAATTTAATAAAATCATTAATTCATAAAAAACAATTGGAAAGATTTGTTGAGTGGTCAGATGATGAAAAAGTTTTCTGCTTCATCAATAATGGAGAACTTTTGTTTTTTAACACATCTAGTCCTGGTGAGTCTACTTATTATAATTAAGTGATTATTTTAATCAAAATTGTAAAAGATACTGTTGCAAATCGAATCAAATTAGAAAATTTGAAGGATTTTACTTTCAACTCTGTATCAAAATGTGTAGCGGTTTATGCATCTGGAAAAAAGGTCTTTAAATTTTTATCCAAATGGAACTTTTAAGGAACAAATTTTTTTTCATTAAAAATTATTATATTTTTTTTCAATTATCTAAAAATTTCTTGTGGGTAGATTTTGAATACAAATTTCCAAATTCCAGGTTTTTTGTTGACAATTTAACAATTAATTAGTTAATATAAATTTTATTCTTTGTTTAATTCATATATAATCTTGTTTGATTATCGGACCAGTCCAAAATTTTTCATTAATAATTATCTATTAATAGTTTATTTTTTAGTCGGAACCCTCTTTTATTCGTTTATATAAATATCCCGATCTAGCAAATGCTATATCGAACAAAAGTTTTTTTAATGCGGAAAGAGTAGATTTTAAATGGAATAAATCAGGTATATGATATAAAAGCTATTAATTATATATTTTTAATTAAAAAATAAATTTCATTAACTTAATTTTTGAAAGGTACGAATTTATTGCTTTTGTGTAGCACAGAAACATCTCAAAATTCCTATTATGGGGATTCAACTCTGCATCAAATAAACATTAATGGCGAATCTCAAATGGTTCAGTTGAGCAAAAAAGGTCCAATTTATGCCCTTAGCTGGAATCCCGTTCGCGACGAGTTTGTGGTCGTTTACGGAAGTACGGTCCAAAAATTATAATCTTTATAGTCTAATTAACTTGATTAAATTAAGCAATGCCAGCAAAAGTGACATTGTTTAATGGAAAAAGTGAGCCAATTTATGACTTTGGTACTGGAGCTAGGAATGAGTGTTTCTTCAACCAGCAGGGAAATTTATTGTGTTTGGCTGGATTTGGCAATTTGAGAGGAAGAATCGAAGTCTGGAATTTAAGTTCTAATAGTAGAGCGCCACAGGAATTAAGTTCTTTCCAGGCAGATGATACAACATATTTTGAATGGTCTCCTGATGGTGAACATATGCTCACAGCTACTACTGCTCCAAGATTAAGAGTTTCAAATGGGTACTTTTCGATTAAATACAATTAAAAAAAACTATAAACCATTAGTTTTAAAATATGGAATTATTTTGGAGATGTGCTGTACAACTATCCTATGATTGGTAGCAATGAATTGTGGCAAGTACAATGGCAGCAAGGACAGTATCCAACTAAACCTATTGTTAAAAAAACCAACCAGCCAGTAGTAAAACAAGAAAGTATGGTACTTTTAAGATTTATGATTCGAACTAATTTGTGAATTAAGCCAAGGCATATGTGCCACCACATCTTAGAGGAGCGAACAAACCATCTCAAATAGTAAACAAATTGCACCAAGATGACGAAAAGCCTGACAAACATTTGAAAATAAAACCAGCTAACAAATCGAGCGATGACCCGGAAAAACAAATAAAAAATTTAAGAAAAGTAATCGATTAATTGTTTTATAAGCTTTTTTTGATTAATTTTAAAAAAAAATTTTTACCAGAAACTGTCACAAATAGAAGATTTGAAAAAAAAGCAAGCATCTGGTGTAAAATTGGAGGTTAATCAATTGGATAAGATAAAACGTGAAGATGAAGTGATTGCGGAATTGAAAAAACTCGAAGTTTTATAATTATTTATCTAAATGATTTAAACCAAAATTGATAAAATTAATAAAATAATTATCACCTCATTTTCATAAAAATTTAAATTATAAAGCAATGATAAAATTTTGTATTATATAACTTAAAAGTCATATTATAAATAAAGTTAAACAAAATCGAATACTCCACAGTAAAAGGTCTAGTTTTAGGTTTCTTATTGCACAAAAGTTTAGACGCACTAGTTTTTTTCACAAGATTATTTCGTAAGACATAAAAATATTTAATTTTGTTTAAGAAATATACTAAATAAAAATCTATTTTTAATAAAACTAATTCTGCCCTTCAAATTGATATAAATACATGATAATTCGATATTACACTTAGCTGAAAAATTGAAATTAAATAAAGGCAATAAAGATTTCAGTAAAAATTTTTGCACTAAAGTTTAGACGCACGTCAATTATCTTTAATCAAAGATCGATTATTTAAATTACGAATATCTTGTAGAAATTGTGCCATATTTGTAGTCTTTGGAGGAATACAAGATTAACAGACACTACCACTAGTTGATTCCATTTTAGTGTGCTCAATAAGACCAATTCAATAAATTTAATACCAGTCTTGCTGCAATGGTCAAAACTTCAAGAGGCATGATCGTGGTCATTTATTAATAAAAAAATTAATATCAAAATGAGAAATTAATTTGCAAAATTTAATAAAAACTATGATATATTATTATGCTTACTCTGCTTAAAAAAAAAAATATCTGATTTTAATTCGTCCATTTACAAATGATTGATAAATAAAGAATAAAAATAATCATTCTATCTGTTATTAGATTTTTACACATATTTAAAAAAAATTTAAAAAAATAAATTAATAAAATTTCTCTTACTAGATCAAATCTTAAAATAAATAAAATTATATAGATGAAAACCATGATCTAATCTTAAACAACCTTATTTTACATGTATATATGCTCACTTTGATTCTTTTTCCTTATTCTAAAGCAAAATTTTATCTTTTCCTCAGTCACATGTTTTTGAATAAATTTATTTTAAAATTCAAGTCATTTTTTTCTTATTTTTTATAATTAATCATAAAAGATGGATAATCAAGATTTTGTTGAAGAAGAGAAAACAAATTCAGAAGCTCTCGTAGAAATTGGTGATGCTCAAAACGAAAATGGTTCAGAAAATTATGTTGTAATAAACGAAGAAAACGAAGAAAATATACCTCATGTAGCATCTAGTTTAAATGATAAAGTACAGAATGAAAAAAGTGATAATGAATTGATTTATGATGTCATAATAATTGGTGCTGGTTTATCGGGACTTTATGCTGCATATTATTTGACTAAAAAATGTAAAGACTTGCGAATTTTGATAATAGAAGGAAAAGATAGACTTGGAGGTAATGTTTTTTCAATCCTGGAATAATAATTATGATTAATTTTTGAATAGGAAGAACTCAAACTGTAGAGATCAAATGTAGCGAAGATGGTCAAAAGTCAAAATGGGATTTGGGTGGTCAATGGGTTACTGATACTCAAAAACATATTACCAAACTTTTAAAAGAGCTTAATATAGAAACATATTTTCAGTTTGTTGAAGGAAAAAAAATTTTAGAAACTAATGGCAAATTAGTTAGCTACAACTCATCAATTCCAAGTGTATCTTTATTGAGTCTAATTGACTTACAAATGGGTTCTATGAAGATAAGCTCAAATGCCAAAAAAATATCCACAATCAATCCATTTGAGAATGTTAGCTTAGCTAGTCGACTTGACGCTGGTAACTTGGATGAATTTCTTCTATCCAAATCTTTTAGCTCCAAGTCAAGATCTCTGATCGATCCAGCTATTCGGACAATTTATGGCGCAGAGGCATCTCAAATAAATGCTTTGTTTGGTTTGATGTATATAAAATCAGGTGGTGGTAGCTTGGAATCTTTGGCATTGTCAGACAAAGGTTGCGCTCAGGAAAAAAAAGTTAAAGGCGGAATTCAGCAAATTAGTGAAAAATTGGCTCAATTGATAAAAAATAATGAAAAAAACGATATTCTATTAAGTACTCATTTGGCCAGGATCGAACAAGACAAAGAGAAGATTACTGTAATTGCTAACAATTCATCTGGTCAAATTAAATTTGAAGGCAAAAAAGTTATTTCATCAATTCCAATCAATCAGTATATCCATATTAGTTTTGAACCTGAGCTACCAATTTACAAGAGGCATGTATTTCAATTTTGCCAAATGGGAAATTTAATTAAATTTATAGTGACATATTCAAAGCCATTTTGGAGAGAAAAAGGTTTTTCTGGTGAAGTTGTTTCAGATGGCTCTGTTTTGTGGTCAAAAGAATTGTCGAATGATGAGATTATTGAGATTCCGAAATCTGGACCAATTGCTTGTGTTTTTGATGGCACTAATGCTGATGGACAAGCTGCTCTAGTTGGTTTCATTGGAGCTAAAATGGCAGTTGAATGGACAGGTTTGATTTTTAGAAAAAATATTACCGACTGGATTTATTATTTGTGATAATTAAGACCAAAAGGATGAGCTGAGAAAGCAGGAAGTAATTGAAGGTCTGGTTAGATATTTTGGTGAAGAGGCAAGAAATTATCTGGATTATGTGGAAAAAGTTTGGGCAAAGGAAAAATTTAGCGGCGGCTGTCCGACATGTAATTTAAGCTCGTCGGGAGTAATGGAAAATTATGCAAGAGCAGTGCGAGAACCATTTATGAATTTTCATTTTTGTGGCACAGAATCAGCAACAGATTGGCAAGGATATATGGACGGTGCTATTCAAAGTGGAGAAAGAGCTGCCAATGAAGTGCTGTATGTTCTTTTCAAAGATGATAGAAACATTGACTATGACTATGAAAATACTTACTATTTTCACAAAGAGATTAACAAAAATCGAGCAAGCTCAAAATAATGTACTTTATTTATTTATAAGTAAACATTTACAAAAATTAAAAAAAACAAAAATATAATATTATTATATATAAAATTTTTTATTAGTTAATCTAGAAAGGAAAAAATAAGAATAAATATATATATAGTTTTTTATATTCCAAAGTGAACTGACATTACAAATCAATCGAAATTATCTTTAAATTAAAGAAATTTAATTTTAAAAAATTATTAAGGTAAAGACAATGAAATTGTTTTAATAGTTTAATACTTTTTGTACTTTTGTAATTTATGGTATATTTAATTTAAGATTTTAATTTAATAGTTCAATTATTGATTTTAATTTTTACCAATAGTTCTCTAATCTACACCAAACCGAATCCCTAAACCAGGCCTGCGCCTCGTAGAAAAAGGAAAAAATCTTTTTAATATTTAAATCTCATTGTCTATCCATGGAAAATTCATTTACTAAGCTTTTTCTATTACGAAATTCAAATTTTTTTTTATATTCTTAAAATTTGACTTTATAACAATTGAATAAAAATTTAAAAATCTGTTTAGTTATATAATAAAATTAAAATTTGCTCTATTATGATTTTTTTATAGTATCAGAGCATTCAGATAATTTAATATTTTTTGTACTTGATTGTTTAATTATTTATTTCGATTTTTACTAATAGTTCGGTATTGTGAATTTCAAAAACAAACAGAACAAAAATTCTTCCTATTTTAGTAAATTTTAATTTACCAATATTTCCAAAAAAATACTGCAACATAGTGCAACTTACTTTGTTGCATCTTTTTTACCTAAAATAATTTTTCTGGTGTAGATAAAAGACAAAAACTAAAGCATGAATAAAACTTAAATTGATTTTTGAATTTTTTTACCTAAAAAAAGTAAATAAAGTTTATTTTTTGGTAAAAAATAATTATCTTAGCATTTAAAAATCAAGTTGTGAAAAAATTGACTGAAAAATAAAGAATGAAAAAAAATTAAAGGAATAGTGGTTCCCAAGGCGATCATTTATGTAATTTTGGTTTAATTCATATTTTTTTATTAGATACCTGTCTATTATTTAGAAGGCAGCTCATTCAAAAAGATAGTCTCGACCAACAATGTTTGGCTTAATAAGAACTTCTCATAATAATTGAATTATTTATCAACTCAAAATCACTTTTTCAAGTTTATAATAAATAGAATGAGCTAAGATGATGATCTTTATGGTTTTTTCCATCAGATACTGTCAATAAATCCTTTTTTTTTAGAATAGTCAATTAAAATTCTTAGTTTATTTGAGCTGTCATCAATTAAATTTATATGTTTTAATTAAGCTATAATATAAGTTTAAGACGTATTGATTCATTTAAATAAAATTTTTAAGATTTTGTCTTTAAATTGTTTGAATATTAATTGAAAGAAAAAAAGTAAATCCAAAAAAAAATTCTTTTACCATCCTGGGACGACTCAAGTATAAATAATAAAACACATAATTTTCTATATTGTTTAATTAAGTTCTTTTGATAAAATGCCTGAAATAAAATACCTGAATTCAGGAGAAAAACGTTTCTAAACTCGTGTTAGTTATTTAAAGTGTATAATTAATAATTTTAAATTCACTTTGTTTATTGATTCATGGAAGAGTTTCGTTTTGGTTTCAATTGTAGTTTTATTTATAAAAATTAAAAAAAAATGTAAATTTTGGATTTCAGAAACAAGACTTTAGGGACTTCTTTCTTTGGTTTATTTTGCTGTTCAAAACTGAAATTAGAGATCTATTTTATATTTGATTAATTTTTATTTAAAGGGTTAGAGGTTACAGAATATTGTAAAAATTTAAGTTAAATTATTTTATTCATTCGCAAAATTTTAAACCAATATTTATGTACACAATTGAATTATTCAAAAAAATAATTTATCCTCGTTACCTTATGTTCTAACTTAAGATTTTAAATCTATTTAATTTTTTTATAAATGAACAAAAGAAAATATAATATAATAAAATCAAAAAAAATCTGATAAATAAAATCATAACATAAGATTAAATCAGCATAAAACTTTTAAATAATTAATAAACATTTATTTTCATCATTACCAGTTTTTATTTATTTTCTATTTTCAAATTGCCAAAATTACTTCAAATAATAAAATTTATTAACTCATAACTTTAAAGTCAAAATAAAGTCTTAATTAATAATTTAAAATTAATTAATAAAAATAAGTCATTAAATAAACGGCATTTAGCATTTTAAATATACATGCTAAATAATTTTTAATAAACTGGAAATAAATGCGATATTAATCATTCAGAATTAACATCATTATAAGCCGCACTGTTCACCGAATATTACCGGGTATAAAATATTAAATGCTTCATAGTAGAGACTTAATACATTACTAATAATAATTAGAATAAATAGTTAAGCAAAAAATCGCCCTTAGTAAAAATAAACGCTTTCATCTGGTGTGCACTTGGCACTTTTCGGTAGTTTTCTGGTCATTGCTGATTGTTTAAGCTATGCTTGCCACTTTCCATTACATACTTTTGCAATTCATCTTGGTGTCTTTTAAGCAACTCTTCTATTTCTCTCCGTTGTCTGGTAAATTTTAAAAATTAAGGCTTTTTACAAGTAAAATTGTTTGGCAATTTTTCTTACCTCATAAAAAGATCCTCAAATTTTGGTAAATTTTTTGAGTTAGTTAAATTTTGAGAAAAATTTTTGCTTTGATTGTCTACTTGGTTAACATTTTCATTCAGCGATTGCTTGGCAGATTGGTTGTTAATATTTTGATGGTTTGATTGTGATGGAACAGATCGGTTAATAGCTGGTTGATTTGACACAGTTGGTTGACTTTTAGCTTGAAAGCTATTTTGTTGAGCTAGTTGATTGACGCCCAACAGGCCGAGTATGTACGCAAAATTTGCATCATTCAACTGAACAGATTCGCAATTGTGGTCAACTTCACCATTGGTCTGAGCCTTTGCCGTTTCAGCTGGTTTTGGCAAGCATTTTTTCTCTTTCAAGTCCATGGAGTTTCGCCTGCTCAGCGAAGGCGAATAGGAGCCGATATTCTCGTTCAAATGCTGCTGATGGGGATTATGATGAATGGGGTTTGCCGGAGTTGTTTGAAAATTGGGCGTCTGATACTCGGCAACATGATTTCCATCGAGTACTTTTTCGCTCAAAATTTGCTTTATTCGCTCTCCCAATTGTGTCAATATGTCATTTGAATGTTCAATTTTGTGTGTGAGGACATTTTGAATTGCCACTGTTTGGATTAACTTTGGATCATCCAAACTTAGTGCCGAAATTTCTTGTTCAGGCAAGATTGTCTCGGTCAAATGAACACTAGGTGAGTTATATGACGATTTGCGTACTATTCCATTATTAATTTGCTGTTGATGTTTCTGGCTCTGAACTTGAACCAGGTTTTGGATCGGATTTTCGGTTATTGGCACCAAATTGAACCCGTGTGTGGTAACCATGGTTGGATATGGTTTCATTTCGGGTTCGAATTGACCATTCATGTTAAGAGGATTATTCGAAGTGGGGGACAACTTAAGAGTGTAGTTAGAGGCAAGCACTGGAGCTGAAAGCGGACCTAGGCCTGGTTGAAAAGTTTGCAAATTCAGAGGACTTATATTATTCACATTTCTATTGTAGGTTGTAGGCGGATTGTGTTGGTTGGGAAAATTTTGGCTATTTATAAGCTGAGACATGAGAGAATTATTTAGAAGAGATTGATGCAAACTTTGACTTTGGTATTTGCTTGAATCAGTATTATCTTGTGCATAAACAACTTTGACCGGGTTTGGTATTTGTTGGATATGTTGATTCTGGATATAAGTCTGGTTTGTTTGTAATACTTTAGGCTGATTGGAAGCGCTTGATTGGACCTGTACTCTATTCGGTTGAGTATTAGCCTGGACCATAGGATTACCATGTCCAGTGCTATCTACTGCGTTCAAAAGACTCTGAATTTCGAAAGAAACATGATATTGCTTTTGTACTAAAAATTTAGATGGGTCCATATGATTGTTGGTCATTATTGATGACTGAATTTGTGGCTGGGGTTGGTTCTGCATGCCCATTTGAGATGTATGGTAGTTAATATTGACTAAACTTTGGGGCTTGGAGCTGGCATTTTGGCTGGTTTGGATGGCGATTGGCTGAAAGCTCTGTGGTGCTTGGACAGCAATTTGGTTCTGATTCAAATTTTGCTGTAAAGCGTATATACTGTTTGAGTTTATGGACTGCAAGTTTGCTAAATTATCAGTGGCAATCGGTTTCTTGTCACTTGAGTCCACATTCGGTACCTAACAGTTAAAATTAAAAAAAAAATTTAATATCTTAAATTAAATTCTACCTTTAAAGGCACCAGTATTGAATTAAATACTTTATTTTTTATGCTATTTAGATTGTGTTTATTTAGATTAATGTGCTGGATAATACTGTGAATACTTTCGGTCAATGAATTGGCATAGTCATTTGAGAGAACATCGTTGTCAATATTTAGCTTAAATAATAAATTAGATAAATACATATGTGTATATATATGAATATAATTTTTTTCTTTTTTTAATTTACAGGTTAAAAATTAGTTTTTTTTAGTGTTTATTTTTCTTGATGTTAAGAATTTGTAAAACTTAATAATTGCTTGACTTAACTTTTTTTATAATAGACAAAACTTTTAAACGCATATAATAAACTGTGTGTTTTCTAATCCAGCGAAAATTAGATTAGCTTAGCAAATTTTATTCCAACTATCTTTACAAACAATTGCTGAATTAATATAGTTTTAATTCTTTTGAAAGAAATTAGTTAAATTTGATAGATATATATTAATTTGCTTACTTATTATTATAATTATAAATTAGGCAGAAAAATAATTTTTAAAGATAATTTTTAGAAAAAAAATTTAATTTAAGTTAAATAAACTTGAGCGTAATTTACAACTAGAAAACATTTTTGTGTTTTTAAATAAAAATAAAAGAATTAATTTTAAATAATTACCTTTTTTACACAAAAATAAACTCAGGTAAATTCTCTAATTAGCTAGAACTACGCAATCCATAATTTTATTTATCTCAAATGTATTATACTTAATTTTTGGCTGTAATTAAAGCTAATTTATTTTAAAATTCTCTTTTGTTTTACTATTTTGACTTAAGAACGCTGGCTTCTGATTATTTTAAAAATTTAACTAAGTCAAACATTTTGCCATAGATAACTTTGATTTAATTATATTAATAAATCATTCGAAAAAAAATATTCGAAGATTAATAAGCAAAAACTAGAACTATTAAACAATGATTACTAATAAAATATTACTTTATCATAATAACTTAATTATTCTTTTTATTACAGAACAGACCGCATACTAGCACTCATTAAAGGCTTTTTTTTGCTTCTATTTTTACGATCTTTACTTTTTTTTTTGAAAAAATTTTTAGTTAATTATTTAAGAATTCAAGGCGACGCTGAAATCTTTTTATCTCAATATAAAAGGTTAAAAAAATTAGTTTTTTTGGTTGTAAATAATACATTTCTAGCATAAATAGTAATAACTCACTAAATGAAAACTAAATATTGATTTCAAAAGAATTTTGCCAAATTTTGGTTACCATATTTAATACATTAGTTAATTATTAAAATTAATTATTAATGGTTGATTGTAAAAATTTATAAATTAAATGTACTCATTTGTCATCCAGTCTAATTATTTAAGATATTAAATTTTTAGTACTCTTAAGTAGCCAAAATGAGCTAGTCTTTAAACAAAAAAATATATTTTCAAAATTCGAAGGAATAAATTTAGATAAAATTTAAGTACATAATATCAAAAATACTCATCAAGTGCTGTTTATATTTTTATAGCTAAATTTTTTTCATTATATTTAAATTCTTGAACTTACCAATCTTTTGGTTATTTCATGCGGCGAGTCAGTATTTAGTCCAAATTTCAGCTTAATTTCGTCTTTATTGTCAAGTTCCAAGATACAATGAACAACTTCACCTGTCTCAGCCGTTTCAACAAAGTCACTGATGGTCAATTTGAGTGAAACTTCTCTTGGATTGATTTTGTTCAGCTCTTCATTTACTTGATCAACAAATTGAACTTGTTTTACTGGCGCATGGTTCTGGATCACTCCAGAATTGTCATTAACTAAAGTTTGAGTATTGGTCAAACTAGTTGGTATTTCATTTTTGCTGCTTGACAAAGCCAAAGATTCGTTCAATATCTTTTGATTTTCGTTGAAAATTTGCACCTTTTCTATTGAGTTGTCAATTAGACTCAAACCTGGCTGATTGGGCATGGACTCATTTGGATTTCCAACTTGACTTTGATTACTCGACGTCAGCGAAAGAATTTCGTCTTCGTTCTTGTCCGGAATCTTGTCAAGTCTAAATACAACTATCTTATCTTTAATAGCCTGAGTTAAAAACTTAATATCTTCATCGCAAATTTTATCAGATTTTTCTTTAAATTCTTTGACTATTTTTTCCGGATCGTCATTATTTACGTCAAAGGTAAATTCAATTTCTTCATTTTCTGGCCAAACCGGTCCTCTTCTCCTTGCTTTATCATAAACTTTGAGTCGAAAGGTTATCAGTCCTTCTTCAACACTTTCAATTACTTTAGAGTTTTTGTCCTTAAGCACCTCCAATTTGAGACCATTGTTTTCCATAAACCAAGAATGATTTAGCATTTCTTTTACTGAAGGACGCTGATTTCGGTTTAGTCGAATGCACCAACCGATCAGCTCCTTCAAGTCTTCACTGTCTATTTTCGAAAAGCTGTCCGGTTTTTGACCTTTGGTAACGCGCTTGTAAATTTCAAAAGGCTTAGAGCATTCTTGATAGGGATATTCACCAGTTGCCATCTCTAAAAGGCACATACCAAAGGCGTATACATCTATGCTCTCGTCGTATTGTTCCGAGTACATTTCAGGTGCCATAAACTCTGGCGTACCAATTACTGATTTAGCAAAGGAGGTCTTTTTCAGCGTAGCTAGGCCCAAATCGCCAATTTTTACCTGACCTGACTGACCAGTCACGAATATGTTGTCGCATTTAAGGTCTCGATGGATCACTGGAGGTGACCTGCTGTGTAAATAGGCCAGACCTTTTAAAATTTGAGTGGCAAAATTTTTTATTACTCTGAGTCTTGTGGTACGAAATCGCTGAACATATGCTTTAAGAGTGCCTGAAGTCATAAGCTCCGTAACCAGGATAATTCTTTTCGGCTTTACCTTGGTGTCTTCCCAATACTCGTAAAAACGCACAATATTTGGATGCTGAAGTTGCTTGAGCATTTCGGCCTCTTCGATAAAACGAAGACGTTCTTGCCTGTTAAACTTGCGGTCATGCAACTCGCACCAAGCAACTGGTACGCCGCTTTCCGTATCCAGTCCTTTGTACACTGTCTTAAATGAGCCGTGACCAATCTCGGTGTCGTATTTTAGGAATCTTTTGTCCGGAGATTCATCAATTGGTTTTTCATCCTCGAGAATATCTGTCTCCTTTGGTATCTCTGACAGTTCATGGTCTTTGGTTAAAAAACAATTAGAAAATGATTTAGAAAAAAGAAAGCTTAATTAATTTTTAACTAAATAATGGTACTTTACCCATAATTTAATAAAAAAAAATTTTATCTTATTTAACCACAGGTTTATTGGTAGATATTTGCCTCCAGATTGAATAACAACAGCAAGCATGTCTAGCTCAAATATGACTTAAATTAAGTGAATATTTCAAAAATGGATCATTACAAGAAAAGTTATTTTTTCTTATTTTTTTTTCGCTAATTAATTGCTTTTCATTTAAAAATTTTATTTTATTATGTTCATAAAAAAACAATTTGATATTTAAAAAAGAATACTAAATTTTAAAATAATACACATTCGCAATTTGTAAAAGAAAATACGTCATTAGGTATGATTTTTTACCTTTATAGATAATTTGGACAAAATTTTAGGACGGAAAATGGTTTTTAAAAAACAGACATTAAAGTCATTTAAACTGGTTGTTTCTTGATTTATTTAAAATGAAACAAATTTTATTTATGGCTTTTCTTCAAAACAAGGTATAGGATAATTTTAATATTTAAAAATTAATTATGCCTAAATAGTATTACGGTTCGAAATTTAAAGCCATGGTAAAAATATATGCTTAATACTATAATTTTTCTGAAATTATTCAAATGATTTAAATAAAAAACTTAAATATTTGAAAGAATATTTAAAAGAAAATTAAAATTAAGATCGCTAAATTATCTTTATTTATTATGTTATTATAGAATGAGTTTTTCCTGGATTTTACAGATAATTTTAGGCAAAATTTTTGATACTTTTTGATAAGCAAGCTATTTGCCAGGTAAAATTGAAGCCATTATTTAAATTTTTTAACAAAGTTTTATTTTTTTTGCCCAATCCAAAAAAATTATCTTAATAAAAAAATATTCTTTTTGAATTGTACAATAAAATTATCTTTTAAGTACAAAAAAAATCCTCAGTCAAATTTAACTGATTGCTCTAAATTACTTAATTGTCTTTAAACATATTTTTTGTTTAAATAATTAATTTAAAAAATTGGTTTAAAAATCAGCAATTTTTTTTAGAAAAACACTGAAAAATGCATAATGATTTATGAGTTGTTATTTAACTTATATTTTTTAATCTATAACCATGTCTGGAAAGAAATGTTATAATTTATTTTTTCTATAAAAAACATTATTATTGCTTCACTTAAATCTAAAATGTCTTTTAGTTGTCAAAAGATTAAACTTTTATAAACTTAAATAATTAAATTATATATTGTTAATATAGGAATAAACGATGTCTTTTTGGAATTAAAATTCATCATTTTGGATGTAACAAATTGAAGTTTATGATCGTTCACGAAAAAAAAAATTATAAGTATTTTTAAGCTCTGCACTAATTTTGTTGATACACGAAAAAAAAAAACTTCAGACATTTTTTAATGGACCTATTCACCCAAAGTCAAAAATTTTAACAACCTTTGGCTACGTGGAACGCAGTTTGGTTATTAAATTCTAAGAAGTCCATTCTAAATCCGGTTAGAAGAATTAAGTTCATTGGAGCTACCTAGGTGCAGAAAGGTCTAAGGAAGCCATTAAATTTTCAAAGAAATGGCGGAAGCCCTTTTAACGGTGGATCCTAAAGGCTAACTCCTCCAAATGGTTAGGGCATATTTTAATTATTACGATATCTTAGAAGTTATTCAAAAATTAACAGATTTTTAAGCAGCTTCTTTAAACAAATTATAAGTCTAAGCAATTGCTTTAATCGATCCAACGATGGTAACAAGGAAAAAAAGCTTAACACTGGAAGCACCAAGCATTTTTTAGTGTTTTTCAGTCCAAAATATGGATAAAAATAATTATTTTTACTCAGTAATTAATTTTTTTCAAATAAATAATTCAGAAAATATTTATTTTTATAAAAAAACTTCAAAAATTATTTAGATTTAGGTTACATTAAAATTAGTCAATCAGTCAGTGACTTGTTTGGTGCCTCTAGTGTGAAGCTGTGCAAGAAAGTATTATAAGAAACACTGATGTACCGAAGCGAACATTGAGCCATGTCCGAGTCTGGTTGGAAAAATACGAGCATATTTTTATAAAATTTATTTTCATTTTAATTATTATTTTCAATCAACAATTAAATAAAATTTATTAAACGATTATGTTTTCTTTTTAAATTTTTTCAGAAATTTTAAGTCATTGAAACAATTAACCTGACTTAACGACTTAAAAACAACTCTTAATTTGAAAATCTTCCACAATGGATGATTAAAATGGCTTTTCCAAATAGATTGACCTGTTTCAATGTCAAATATTTCAATGAGTCTATGCATCAAGAGTAAAAAACAGCACTTGCTTGGACTGGAACTAAGAATGAAAAGATTCCGCATTCTAAACAGAGCTCTTGAATGGACAACTTCAAGTTAGAATGACCAGTATTAGCTTAGAGATCAGCAATCACGAAAGAACTCATTGAAATGGAGATGGCATTGTTAGAAGCAAGGGTTTAGGCAAAATATCTATTTGAAATAAAAATCAAAAGCAATGAGCCTATGTTCCCAAAGGAACCAATTGAGGCAAAAATTTTTTTTTCAAGATTCAGCAATAGCTGTAATATGTTTTTAACAAACAAAAAAATAACATACTTCGTTCTACAATTGAATTCGACCTTGTTGCTGATATAGATTCAGCAAACTTGGTTTCACCATTTTTTTCCTCTTGTTTGGTAGTTTGGACCAAAATTGAATCTTGATATTGACCAATAGATAAACTTTCCATATTTTTGGCGTCTACATTGGACACTGCACTTTCATTAATATCTTGAATTTTTTTTACATCGTCAACCAAATTTACATTTTCGCCATCAATTTTCCTACTTGCCAACAAGTCGGTAGTGTCGACTTTTTTGACTGTAAACTTGCTGATTCGCCTCTCTGTGCTCTTAAGCTCGACAACAGTGTCCAATTTAGAGTTGCTATTGTCGACGAGCTGGTCGTCTTTGGCCTGCTTGAGGTCCTGGGTGGCCGAGTCAGTATTTCCAGTGGTGACCAGATCGGTTTCTAGGGTTTTTTTGATCCGAAAGCGGTCCAGATTGGCAATGGGGTGCGTGGGCGTAGCTTGGTTGGAATTTTGCTGCGGCGAGGTAGACGAGGCCAACGAGGAAGGTGTCGACTCGCCGATCCGAGTGTTCTGTATGAAAGTTGGCGGCGACGAAGTCGACGACGCGGTCGACGACGCTGACGAAACGGCCAGCAAATTGGCCGTGTTTATAGTCTCATTAGAACTCTTGGTCGCTTGTTCAGACGTACTCCGAGCCATCTGTCTTCGACCTTCGGACTCATCTAATTGGTTTAGTTGACTACTTGGATTTGACAAAGTCATGTCACAAACTTGCTCGGTTTGTGCCTTATTAGATGAGCATTCGTTGGCAAACAAAGTTGGTATTGCTGTCTTATTGTAGTAATTAATTGGATAGTGCAAAAATGTTGATATGAGCGAGTGAGAGTTGGATTGAAGAGTTTTTTTTCTTGACTTTATTTGGTTAAATTTGTTTGATGTATCATTAACTTTGCGATATAATTTGGATGGAGTGGAATTAGTTGACAACGATTTTGATAAATAATTAGAATTTAAAAATTCATTATTATCATTTTTATTAATATTAGTTTTTTCAGTTGAATTTAAAACTGGTTGTGTAGTTTGCGTTGTGTTCAGAGATTTGAAATTAGTTGCAAATATTTCATTTGAATGTACACAATTGATTTTGGTGTCGTATGAGTTGGTTTGATTTTGGCTTTTTGGTGTTGGTAGAGAGTGGAAAAATAGTGGTGAGTTGGATAGTCTTGGCAAATAGGATGCTGAATTATTCAGGATGGTGTGGTTGTTGCTGGTGGCAGGCTCGTTTCCAAGGACATGGTTATAAATTGATTCATTTTGATACACTTGTTTACTTTTCCAAGATTCTGCGCTGTTTGGATGAGTATTTTTGGTCTCGGTTTCTGGTTCCATGCTGGACTTTTCAGAAATTTTGAGCACAATTTTCACAGTTGTAATTCATTATCTAATCTATTTAGAAAAAAAAGAGATTGATATTAGTCAAATTATCTTAAATGATAATTCATAGCTTTGTGATAAGCAGGCAATTAGCTGACAGGGTTAGGGGCGCTCAGTTCCGATTTGACTCTATTCATAAGAGCTTGCCTAATTTAATCTAGAATAATAAATAATGATAATATTTAGTATGCGAATGTTTAGTTTTTTGCACTGGGTGTGCACAGATAGATACCAGGTATAAATAGTCTTGTACCAGGTAGCTTTTTAACATTGAGCCATAATTTACTTAAGTTTTGTTTTATTTAAACATCAGGCTATTCAGCTGTGAGTATTTTATCTACGTATTTTATTAAATTATTTAAACTAAATTGAAATAAATTATTATAACACTGAAAACAAATTCGGCGAAAAAAGAAGCTAAAGAAGGGTCCCTTGACCAAACCAGTCTTTTTTTATTATGCTAATTGCACTTGATTAAAATACAAATTATATGGATTTGTAAATTTAACAAAAATCAATTTTAATTTTTGATTAAAAATAATAATTGACATTGATTTCTTTTAGAGATTTTTTTAAATTTATAATTTTTAGTAACACGCAAATTGAAAAAATTTTTACATTGGAATCTTCTTATACTAAATTATATTTATTTATATTTTATTATGGGTAAATATTTGAACTAACTCTTCAAAAAAAAAATAAATTATTTCTCTTGAATAAATAAATAATTTATAATTGTCCATTTTTCATCATCTAATGAAACAAATGAGGCAAAATCATATTTTAGTCATTAAAAGCAAAAATTTTATCAATTATAATTATTTTTGAAATTTTAAAGGTTGAATTTCATTTCTTCTAAATGTACATTCTTTCGTAAATTTTTTTCAATAAATTCTACCTGTGCCAATTGATTTCACGAGAAAAAAAGATCAAAATATCTTTTAAACTCATTTTCTTATTAAAAGACAAAAATAAAAAGATAAACTTGCTAATGAGCCTATTTATTTCGACGATAATTTAATTTAAATATATTTGAATTATCAAAATATTTGATATTAGTCAAACTGACATAAAACAGGATAATTTTTGTAAATTACAAACACTCTTAAAACTACTCTTAACCAGATTCCTTTATTCATTTAAATACTTTAAATAATTACTAGAAAAAAAGTTGAGTTAAGAAAAAAAATACGAAAATTTTTTTTACAAAATTTATAAATAATAAAATATATCTGAAATAAACTAGTCTTTAAATTTAATTTATTCGAAAATTTTTTGCACATTGGTAAAAATTCCTCGTATTCAGCATTTGAGGTCTGGTCTGGAACTAATGATAAGAATTTAATTTTTATATAAGCTTATAAGGCATTTATACATAAATTTAAATTTATTTTTCTGAACTGTCAAACAGAATCGAATGATAGAGTCTATAAGATTAAATTAAATTATCGTTTTATAAAACTTAAGTAAACAAACTCAAATAAAATATTTTGCCTACACTCAAAAAGGCTGCCCTATCTAAAGACTATTGATTGACAGGACAAATCTTCTTTTTAAATTATAATTATAACAATATTTTTCTTAATTAATAAATATTAAACTCAGAACGCAATTAAAAATAAATAAATTTCATTCAAACATTTTATTTTAGAAATTTATGAAAAAAAAATTTTGAATTTTGTTTAATTGAAATCATTTCAATTCGCATTAAATTAAATGCGAAATATTTTCATTTACCAAAATTAAAGATTCATAAAAAGTGTTTAAAAGAAGCAAATGCTCCTTGGAATGAAAAATATTTATGTAAAGTCGAAATTTAAGTATAATAATTTTGATGATAAAAATTTTTTCAAATGTTAGCATAAACAGATTAATTATAGTAAATACTCGTCTAAAATACGGCTGTTTAAACTACAAAGATTAAGTAAACCTAAATTTCAAATTTATAAACCTTGATTTGATTTGCCAAAGCTAATGAGAAAAATAAATTTGAACAAAATTTGAAAAATTCACAAGTTCTTACTTTTTTTAATTTAAGAAAAATTATTATTCCCTAACTATTTATTATGGAGCGAGAAAATTTTAAATACTCATGTTTGAAATATATTTTTTATAAAGACTTTTGTTGCTATTTGAGTTTTTTATTTTATATATATATTCTATTGGGACATAAATTTTTGTATCTATTTTAATTAAGATAATAAAATTCATATTCAAAAAATTTTAAAATATTTTTCAATTTAATCTAAAAAAACTGTTAATTAATCTAAGTTAACTTAACATTTTACTTATTTAAAAATTAAACGATTATAAATATCAATAAACAATTTTATCATTAAAAAATATAATTTATTAATAATATAATAATTAATTAACATTTTTTTAAAAAACTGTATCTAGGAAGCTACCAAGATTAGAATAGTTTGCCAAATATTAAGACAACTGCAGTTTTGGACGTGATAACCCATGCTGATAACGTGTAACAAAGCAAAAAACAAAATTAAAATATTCCTATTAAAACAAAATTAAGATGCTGTTATTAAATTTCGTAATTTTGGTAAGGGGATTGCTTCTTATAGTTTATGATCCACTAAAGTTTTTCATTTTGATAAGAGTGAATTTATTTAAAATTTTATTTTAAAAAATAAATTAAAAAATAAAAAAAAATTGTTGTTAATTTGTTTATTTGAATTCAGTAAAAATAAATTATTCTAAAATGAATGCAAAATTTTAGCTGGTAGCATCTTTTAGATAGGCTATTAAGTCTTGTCTTTCCTTTTCCTTCTTCAAGCCAGCGAAGACCATCTTGGTTCCTGGTATATATTTTTTCGGGTTAATCAAATAGGTGTTTAAAGTTTCTTCACTCCATATAATTCCTTAATTATTTTAAAATTATTGAATTTGCTGAATAAAATACTATTGGTAAAATAAACTACCTTTGCTTTTATTGGCGTCGGTGTATTGAAAGCCTTGAGCTTGACCGGTCGGTCTACCAAACAAGCCATGCAAATTTGGACCAGTCTTGTGCTTTCCACCAGCTTCGACTGTATGACATTGAGAACAGCTTCTTACAAAAATTTTCTTTCCGTTTTCAATACTCATTTTTTTTTAATTTTTATTTTTTTCAATAAAAAAAAATTTGAAAATCTAAGAAGAGAGTAAAAAGTTCTCGCTTTATTTCTAAATTTTAGATTTCTATGTAAGCATGATACTTATATCTGAATTTTAAAAATTTTATGTAATGCAATTTTGCATTATAAAGCGTCGCTTTTTCCAATTAAATAATAGCTATGGTAGACTCAATATTGCATCATACACATTATAAATGGTTGGAGCAATGTATAATCTATTCAGCGTTAGCAGAAACTAAAGGATAATAACTCATAGTTTGGGTTATGTTAATTTAAGTATAAATTATGTTTAAAATAATTTTAAAAATCAGACTAATTTTTTTTTCATTATTCAAAAAATAACAATCTTTTTCCAAATGATTATTAAAACTTTAAAAATCACTCTCATTCAAAAAAATTAAATAAAGCTTGATCACAATCATATTTTTTTATATTTAAAAAGATTTATAAATTTCTATCAAATCTAGAAAATTAACTTATTTTTTTAACCAAATCCTTTTTCAATTTTAACCATTTATTCAGAAAAAGAGTAAAAAAATCATCAATCGTATTAAAAGTTCAGCAAACGAATTACCAACCAGTTTTAATTCTGATTTTCTAATACAATAATTTAATTCAAAATAAAGTTACTCATAAAAGGATTTAGTCTAACAAATCTTTTTCATATTTTTGCCAAATGAATTAAATAGAAATAAATTATTTAAGTGTTGAACGATTATCTTTCTAAATTTAAAATTGCTTACTATATCTAATACACTTTTGTATTGACTTTTAATTATTCAAAATATTAAGATGTAGATAAAAAATTATATTAACCTTTAGAATTTAACAAATGACAGAAAAATATTTACTTTTATACCAAAAATACTGGCTTGAATATTAAACTATTTAAAAAGTTAAATTAAAAAAAAAATATTATAAGTTTAAGAGCAACGCTAAAAATTGCCGGAAAAAAAATAATTTATTTTTTGAAAATATTTTCATAAGTAAAGTTATTTAAATATTTTATTGATTAGTATGATTAAATTTAAAAAAAAAACTAAAACTTTTACACAATTTTAAATTGCTATTTTGGTTAAATGAAATCAAAAATATGAATATTTTCAATGTGAATAAAAATAATTTTTAGTAAAAATTTTAAAAAAGTTTGAATTGTTTAAAGTTAACTGAGCAGTATTGCTGAATCGAATCAACAGTTGCCGGTGAATTTAAGGCAAAATATTGGTCATCTCCAGTCGATTCCTTTCTCGCAGCTTCAATTGCTCTTTTGACAGCAAAAGCAACACTTGGAGTTAAACATAATGGTGGTTCACCTATAGCTTTGGAGCCCAAAATGCCTTCTGGACTTGGATTATTTTTTAAAAAATTAATTCTAAAATCTATTGGAATATCTTTTGAAGTTGGTGGTTTATATTCCCATGTACCGTCAGTGAGTAAAAGCCCACTTTTGGGGTCATATTTGATTTTCTCAGTGAGCCAAAAACCCATTCCCATTACGAATGCACCTTCTGCTTGACCTAAGTCAATTAAAGGATTTGTACATTTTCCGCCATCGTATAAAATATCAGTTCTCAAAATTTGGCTCTCGCCTGTCAAAACGTCTACAATAGCCTCGGATACACAAGCCCCATAGATACAATACTCAAAAGGATTTTTTGTCTTTGGACATATCCAATATCTAGCCGCCAAATCAACTCCCATACTTAATGCTTTTTGAATCAATTCCAACCAAGTGTAATCCTTTGGCATTGTTTCACGAACAGGTGCCAAATTTTTTTGTATAATTTTACAGCATTCTATGCATGCTTGCGCTACAAGCTCACTAGTTATTGATCCACCGGTAGCCATAGCATTCAAATTGGTAAAGCTATCTGCAGGTTTGATTGAAATAGTTTCAATTGGAATTGCGAGCTCATGGGCGCAAACTTGAGCTACTTTGGTATGAATACCTTGGCCCATTTCGACGCCACCATGTGAAACACTTACAGAGCCGTCTTTGGCATAAATTGACACCATACAATTATAGTAAGCTCCGGTCCATCCAATTCCCCATTTAATGGGTGTCAACGATATTCCACGTTTTTTCCATTTATTTTCGGAATTAAACTGCTGAATTTCTTTGTATCGTTGGTTGTAATCACTGTTTGATCTGACCAATTCAATGAGTTGGTCAGCATTAAAGTAAGACAGTGGTTGTCCTATTGGAGTAACATCACCCTTTTTGTACAAATTTATTTGACGAACTTCAATAGGATCTTTTTTAAAATAACTAGAAACATGCTCGATCATAGTTTCCATTATGGCTATTGAGGGAAAAAAACCCGGGCTTCTAGTCGCAGTGTTAGCTGGCAAATTAGTTTTTACCAAATTGGAGCTAATAAACCAATTAGGACAATTGTAAACATTGTCTACAAATGAAGGTCCAACAGGCATGGAATTATCAGATGGAGAATTACCTGCATCACAGTACCAATCAATTTTTATGGCAATTAACTTGGCATTTTCATCACAGCCTATTTTGTATTTAGCATACCATGGAAATCGTTTACCAATTAAACTAAAACCTGAGTTTAAGTCCAGTGCTACTCTTACAGGTCGTTTGGTAGCATAGCAACCCAGAGCCGCTGCTGTAGCAGTTATATTAGCACGTGTAATCTTTCCGCCATATGCACCACCAAGTTGTTGTATTTTAACATTTATTCCATTACATGTTGGTAAGCCGAGAACATCTTGGACGGCGCCTTGGACCAAATCGATCCATTGGGTCGCACAATCAACATTATATCCATCTTCAGTTTCTTCACATAAAGCATTCTGATTTTCCATATAGAAATGAGCTTGAGTATCCAAGAAAATATCACCTTCAATTATGTGAGCACATTTTTGCATTGCCGAATCTGGATCTCCATATTTAAAGTCATCCATTGGTTTTGGGAAAAAACTTTCCGCTTTTATGCCATCAAATAAATTAAGAATAGGAGTTTTTTTATTTTTATAAGTTATTTTGACTAGTTTAGTGGCTTCATGAGCAATACTTGCACTTTCGGCAAGAATTAAGCCAATAGCCTGACCTGCGTAATCGATCTTATCTTCAACAAAGAGCAATTCGCTTGGAAAAGTACTCGGCAAAAATGAATTTTTGCCAGGTATATCTTTAGCGTACAGAATACTTACAACACCTGGATAATTTTTTGCCAAAGAGTCGTCAATTGAATCAATTTGGCAATTGGCAACTTGGCTTTGAATAAAAGCACCTTCAAGTTGATTTTTAAGTGCAATTTTATCATATGTATATTTCGCCTCTCCGGATGCTTGTAAATAGGCGTTTAGTTTTGGCATTGGTTTTGTGACTGGCAAAAGGGTTGAATCTTGATCGGGAAAAGTATGCGAACCTTGAGACAATGGTCTGCTATCTATTAAGCTATTAAATCCGCTTAAATATCTTGGGTTTATATCTTTTTGACAAATATCAAGAATAAATTTATAAAAAAGACCTAAAGCCAAAGATCTTCTATACTCTGGCTCAGCCAAGACTGGGTCATTGTTAGGATTGATTTCAGAATTAAGTAATTCTAAAGCACTACTCAAAACATTCTCATCTAGCAAAGATTTTCCAACAAGAAACTTTTCTGTATTAAAAGCATGGGAAAACTCTGGGCTAATTCCACCATATAAAATGCAAGGTAATGATTTAACCACTTTTGACTTTGAGTCTAAGCTAAATCTAAATCCAGCATTTACATATGCGTGGGCATTCTGTGACCTAGGCATAATCTTATAAGTTCTTATGAATGTGTCTTGCGGTAATGGTTTGTATGACATTGAATACAAAACTTTTGATTGAAGAGGCAGAGACAAAAATTCCAAAGGGCTTAGAATTTTTGATATACCATCTGAATAAAATTTTTAAATTACCAAAAATGATGAATTATAAAAAGTGAAAATTTTACCTGATGCGGTTATTGTTAGCTCAGCGTTGGCAGTTTCAAGACAAATAAATACATCTGACGGAAATTCTTTGTGTATATTCTTCATACACAAGTTTCCAGCCCATGTGGCTATGTTTCTTACCCCTCGGTTAGCTATTTTTTTTAAATGAAGGGCTAATATGTGAAGGTATTCGAATCCAGAACTGGTGGAAAATTCTTCAAAAGAATTTATAAGTGTAGTCAATGTTATTTGAGAGCCAATTTTAATTAATGAATCATATTTTTCAATCAAATGTAATTCTTCAATTGATTTTATATCAATAAAGACCTGAAATGGACCGTCGGACTTGTAAATTCCAGTGCTAGTGTTGCCAGATACCAGTCTATATGGTGTAGACGAAAATTGACTCAAAAGTTGATTCAAACTTTTCATATCCTTTGGCACAAACCATTCAGATTGATCATTAATTAGATGGACATTTTTATTAGATTTTGAGCAACTATTCGATTTATTTAAACATTTAATTTTGTTTATATCTTCAATATCAATTGGTTTTTCATCTTTGGCAAACGATCTCATTGCAGTAAGAATTGATCTATAGCCTTTACAACAAAAAAATTACAGTCAATTTTTTTAATTTTTTTCTTATGCCATAAAATTAGATAAAAAAATATTTATTTAAAAAACTTGAAAATTAAAAAAGATAAACTTATCATTAGAAAATATTTTTGAAAATAAACTATATTGCTTTTACCAACCTGTACATCGGCAAATATTTCCGTCTATAGAATCTTCAATTTCTTTCTTATCAGGTGTTGGATTTTCAACTAAAAGATTATACATGTTCATAACCATGCCAGGAGTGCACCAACCGCATTGTGTTCCATTGTTGTCAGCTATTCGTTTTTGTATTTCACAAAAGCCTGTTTTTTTATTTCCAATCGCTTCGACAGTGGTAAATTTTAAACCATCACAGGAATGTAATGGAAAAAGACACTTAAAAAAATTATAAGCTTTGTTTTAGTTTTTAAATAAAAATATACTGTATTAATTGATATATTTTTTGTCATTTTGCTTGAATAATCAAATATTTCAGCATTTACCAGGCATGATCCACAGCCACCTTCTTTACACATTACTTTAGTTCTTAACACAAATAGCTTTATTAGCAAGCCTCAGAAAAATTGCTAAATTAATCTACCCTTTTAGATTAAGAACATCCCTAATGTAATCATTTAATGACATATTCAATGGGTATTCATTAGAAACTTGATAAGTCTCTGCGTTTATTTGGAAAGAGATAAAATCTTGTTCCAAAAGACCATATTGCTGATTTGAATTAAGTTTAAATTTGAGAGGCATATTACATTTTTTGCAATTCGCCTTGAATATTCTTTTGTCTCCGGGCCTCAAACTTAGACCTGTTAAATGGCTAAATTTAAATAATTAAATATTTGATATCACATATACTATCATTTTTACTCTGTAAGACACTTGGGACATTTCAATATATTGGACATTTTTAAATATTAAAATTTTGGCAAATATTTTATCTATAAATAGTTTAAATCTAATTAAATCATGTGATGTATCTTGTGATTTTTTTAAACAAAATTTACATATCAAATTAATGCTGAAGATACTAAAAATAGATCAAAAAATAAAAGTTTTTTTTTTCAAAATAATTTATTGTTTAGTAATTGAATAAAGTAAATGATCGGTAATATAAAGTTTAATCGAAAGAACGTAAGACTATTTTTTTGTCACGGTAAGCGTTTAAAAACTAACTTTTTGTTAAATTAATTTTGCATATCAACGAAAAAGACCGATAATATGGTTGATGAAGAAGGGTGATCAAAACTTATTATGAACCGTGCACAATTGTACTTAAATTTACATTCATAAACAATTTCAGCACAAAATACTTAATTTTTAGAGAATATGAGCGCCTAAGAATACCTCGCCATTATAAAATATTCAAATAAAATATTATTTTGTTAACACACTCTCATAATTAATCAAGTCTTACACAACTAGAAAATAATATCTGAAATTAACTTTGAAATAAGGATAAATACATTAATTTTAAAATTTATATAGATATTTAATTATGGACGAAAAAGGCCGTCTAAAAGAATATAAGTACATGGGCAAGGACCCGGAGGAGTGTCGCCGTAGACGCCAAGAAAGCTCTGTCCAACTTCGCAAGACCAAAAAAGAAGACACTGTGCTGAAAAAACGAAACATAAATCTTGGAAATCAAGAATTTGAGCAGAGTGCCGACCATGAGGAAGAGACTGTCCAACGCCAATTTTCTATAAAAGAAATTTTAACCAATTCACAAAGTGCCGATCCAACCACCAGACTAAATGCAGTCCAATCGGCTAGAAAGCTTTTATCTAGCGACAAAAATCCGCCCATAGACCAATTCATTGAAGCCAATATGCTGCCTATACTTGTCGACTGCTTGACCAAAGACGATCAACCAAACTTGCAATTCGAAGCAGCGTGGGCATTGACAAACATAGCATCAGGATCTTCGCCGCAAACCCAAGCGGTTGTGTTAGCCGGCGCAGTTGAGCACTTTCTGAGACTTTTGTCCTCACCACAGCAAAATGTGTGCGAGCAGGCGGTCTGGGCCCTAGGCAACATTATCGGCGACGGTCCCCAGTGTCGCGATTTGGTCATTAATCTAGGCGTTGTTGATCCCTTGTTGAAATTTATTAATCCAGAAATACCCATGTCGTTTCTTCGAAACGTCACTTGGGTAATTGTTAATTTGTGTAGAAGCAAAGAGCCCCCGCCACCATTGGAGACTATCCAAAAACTGCTGCCTGCACTGGCATTTCTAATCCAAAATTTGGACACAAATATTCTCGTTGACACAGTGTGGGCCATTTCATATTTGACCGATGCTGGCAACAACATAATACAGATGGTTATTGACGCCGGTTTTGTGCCCTACTTGGTGCCGCTGCTGGGACATTCAGAAGTAAAAGTAGTCACCGCCGCATTGCGCGCTGTGGGCAACATTGTCACCGGCACTGACCAGCAGACCCAAGAGGTTCTCGACAAAGACGCCCTCAAATATTTTCACGCCCTGCTCAATCACCCCAAGCCCAAGATAAACAAAGAAGCTGTGTGGTTTTTGTCCAACATAACAGCTGGTACCAAGGCGCAGGTACAAGCTGTCATTGATAATGGACTCATGCCTCAGGTGATTAGTCTACTGACGCGCGGTGACTTGGCAACTAAGCGAGAGGCCGCTTGGTGCATTAATAATTTGAGTCTGAGCGGGAATAAAGAGCAAGTAGCCTACGTACTGCAGCAAGGAGCCATTGGGCCTCTTTGCCAAGCACTGAGCATTGATGATCCACAAGTGCTTGTTGTGGTAATGGATGGACTGAGCAACATACTCAAATTGGCCGCCTCCAGTGAAGAAGATTTGTTATCAGTGACTTCACAGATAGAAGAGTGCGGCGGTCTGGACAAGATCGAAGATCTCCAGAACCACAGAAATGAAGAAATTTATAAATTAGCATTTGATTTAATTGATAAATATTTTACAGATGAAAGCGAAGAGATGCCGGACAATATGACCGAAAGCGAGTACACATTCGGCGCTCCGTCCGCTTCCACTGAACTACCAAAGTTTGAATTCTAATTTAAAAACAAAAAAAGATAAAATGAAAAAAAAACTTTGCTTGAAAAAAATATTTTTTTATCTATATTCTCCTTCCGCATATTGAAGTACATTGAATATGTTTGTTTCTAAATCTTCTGTTTCTAAATTATATTTGACTGAACGGAATGTCTGTGTATGCTAGTGTGATGGTTTGCCGTATCGCTCCGAGGTTCCGAGCGAGTGTTTTCCTCAAATACGGCCAGCACCGAAAGGTACTTTTTGTTTTAATGCTAACTTGAGACAGTTTATCATGGTACTTATCCTTATTGCCATCTTTCTTCTTTTCTTTCTGTTTATTTTCATTGTATATTTTCAAAATTTTGGTTCTAGATATTTTAAATTATTTAACTCATATTTTATTTTAAAATTATATAAAGAAAAATTTTAGTTTGTTCAGTTTTAAATAAAATTAACTTTGGAATCAAATTTTTTTATTTTAATTTGTTTATTATATTAACCCTAAATCATACTTTACTAAGTAATATTTTTGTATTGATAATTAATCATTGAAAAGTTGATTAGTTTATTAGCCAAAAAAGTTTTTGATATTTAAATTTTAAAGAAAATATTGTTTATAAAGTGTAGAGAAAATTTAATGAAGATATCTAAATATTGTTGTTGCGTTATCAAAGAACTTAAACATTTTTTTTGATTGTGAAATTAACAGTTTGTTAAATAAAACATTTTTTGTGCGAATTGCTTTATCATATCTATTAAAACTCAATTCAAACGATCTGAGACTTGTTAATTGCCATTGCAAAAGACAGACTTGACTTGATTATTTGATCTAAACTCAATGCGATAACATGCTTATTTGCTTCATGAGGCCTAGTATGCAAAGAACATCTAACTTAATTCTAATCAAAATGAATTACACGCTTTCTTGTACCGTTCCAAAGTCCAAAAGTAACAGACCAATCCTTTATCTATTTATTTATTAAATGTAAACAAAAGTTAAATAAGATAATCGTCTATCTGGCATTACCAGTTAACTTTTTAAGTTAAGGGCTTCATAATAATTATATCATGGAACCCAATTTTATAGTAAAAAAAATACTAATTATTAATAAAATAAAATCTTAAAAATAAAAAAATTTAATTGTGAATCTAAATTTTTCATTGAATGACAAAAATGTAATTATTATTGTAATCATATTTTCATATAAAATTTTTTTTAAAGAGAAAATATTCAGGCTTATATTAAATTGTTTTAAAAAGAACTGCTTATAATTATACGTATGGTGTCATTCAGAGAGCTTCTTCAATTGGATAGTCATCAATGTATGCAGCCATATTATTATCACGATTAAGTTTATCTCTAGTTGATTGAAATTCTAATTTCACCTTCAAATCGGAAAAAAGCTCCTATGCAATAATGTTTTGTACTGTCCATCGCACTAGTCCAGTTTATCATTTGACTTACTTCAAAATGACTTAAGTGACCATCAATTAGCTTGTTTAATGCGTCGTCTATGTATGACTTAACGTAAAAACACTGTCAACAAGGATATGATGAAGTGATCTTATACAAATTTATAAGTAATTTATAAGTTGTTAAGTGAACTTGATGAATAAGTTGGTACAATGAACCTATGGAAAGAAAAATTTTGTATAATACCAGAATAAGTCGATACAAACATAAATAATAATTCATAAAAAAAAAAGCTGTTTGTCAAGATTCAACTTATTCAAAAATAGAGTTATTTAAAATAGAAGTCAATTAAAAAATGAAGTTTTATAATCAAAAAAAATTGATTCTTTTAAAAACAACAAATTGAATCAACTTTTGAAAGACTTAAATATTTTTATCTACGCATAAGCCTAGCAGTCTATATCATTATCTGTTCCATTGTGGGACCATTCTGATTAATAAAAAAAAAACATGTAGTGATCCCAGGTCGGAAATCTTATTTAAGATCTTATAAGATTGAATAAATCTTTTGCTATTAAGGTAATATTAAGATCTGGTAAGTTATAAGAAGAAAATATCTAAAAAGTCTTAATAAAAAATAAAATAAGAAGAAAGTAAGATTTTTAATGGAATTTTTATTTTAAAGTGTTTTTTAATAAAATGACTTTAAATATTTAATCGTGTTCATCTTCATTTAGATACTTAATTAAATAAAAAACATTGTCACTTTCTTCATAAATAATACACTTTGATATGATATCATGAGCATTAATTATCAATATATCGTCTGTTTTTTCACAAACTGATAAAAAATTGTCAAAAATATTGTTCCGCTTTAAAGTTTGAAGATTGTCTGGAATTCTTACTATACTGTCATCTAAAAGACATGTCTTAGTCGTTTTTAAAGCAAACAAAAGAACATGAAAAAAAATTTTCAATCTCTATGAAATAATTAACTAAACCAAAAAACGATTTTCCTTCAACTGTGTACTTTATAGAAAAAAAATATTTTCACCAGCTTTTTTGTAATTTATAGAATGAAAAATTGAGCTTTCTATCGAAATTTTTAAAAAAATAAAAACATCATCATCAAATTTTTCAATCTCAAATTGTTCTAGCTCAAATCGATTTAATTTTCTTTTTGAATTCGACACTAAATGTTGAACTCTTTTTTGGTTAAATTTCTTTTCTCGTGTAAACTCAAAACAAAATCGCATAACTCTGAATTGTCATTATTGTGTTCAAGATCTTCTAAACGACTAAGAAGCTCAAAATGTAATCCTTCATCTAGAAAATTTTAAGATAAATTATCAAAATCTTACTCTAAATGAAATCACTTGTTTCGTTTCTCTAAGAAAAAAAAAAAGATATTCTAAGATAATAAGTTTTTATTTAAATACAATTAAATTACAATTAAAGATCTTATATGGATCTTTTAAGAAAGAAAAGTCTTAATTTTACTTTTTTTCCTCCTTAGAAATCTCTTATAAGATCCGATACCGAACCATGCAAAGTTCTGTTACTGAAAGTATAAGATATTGTTTCAAGTTCTTACGCAGAATAAGGTAAGTTTCTTGATCTGATCTTAAGTAAGATCTTATCAAGACTTAGGTCATGGGGATGTCACTGCGCTTGCAAAATCGTTCCTAAATTTGGAAAGAAAGCTCTCCTTGTATTCTGATACCATTGACTCTTAATATTGCCTTTCTCTTCTGATATAGATAAAAGGACTCTAGTTAGTTCAGCATTTTCCAATCCACTTGACCAATCGACATTGGCCCATCTGACAAATGTACGCTTAAAACTAGAAGCGCCAGAGAACTCATTTTGACTTCGTTTGGAAATTTTGAAAGTCTATAAATAATGAAGGGATAGACATTTTTCCATCTTCAATTGTCTGTTATTTGATTTAATAAATATATAATTTTTTAATCTCTGTCTTTTAGTGGTATTTAATTTAGAATTTAGAAAATTGACCGAATTTTGCCTGTGCTTATAGTGTTAAGCATTCCTAGTATCCTGTTTGCTTTTGCACAAGCAATTTTTACTTGAGTAGTCCATTTTGAATCAGATCATACCATTAAACTCAAATCTCGCTCGCAGCTAGTAACCTCTAGTTTTACATCTCACTCTTTTTATTTCTATGACCTATGTACTTACGCCTCTCATTCTCAACTAAAATTTCTGGTATAAATAAAAATATATATAAAAATATATATAAATATATATAAAATTTTTCTTTACTTTAAATCGCTAGGCCAGAATAAAGGACTTAGATTCATTCTAAGTTGCCTGAGGTATTTTCTCACATTATTTAATAAATAACATGAGCATAAAATCACAAAAACTTATCTTAATTAACACTAGAAGTACCGGAAAAATTGGGTCAATTTTTTAAACTGTAAATAAAATATCACTAAACAAAGGCAGTGAGTAAAACATCATATATTTGTAAAATCAAATAATAGACAATTGGAAAAGCAGCAAAGATGGGAAAATGTTAATCCCTCTATTATTTATAGACCTTCAAAATCCTAGTTGGTGCCTCTAATGTTAATGATTGATAGTTTATTTAATTATTTTATTTATTTTATTCTATTTTTTCACATAATAATGTCTTAAATGTTTTGCCTGGTTATAAACCAATTTGCTTTCATTAGTCATTTTGATATAGAAAATTGATCATATTTAGGAAGAGACAACACTCGAAATTATTAAAACTCGGATCAAAAAATTCTCTTTTAAGTTTTAAAATTCTTCATAACGAGAAAATTTTGTGGTCCTAATATTCTAAATTGAGTTTAATATCAAATTTGTATTATAATATATTTCATCAGAATAAATTTCAATTAAAATTTTTGATAAAAAAGTTATTATTTGAGGAAACATTTTATTTTATAAGAATATCTAAATGATTGATGTACCAAGTTAATTCGACATTATCCAATAATTTTTATGTCATCTAATTGCCCCAAGATAATTACATTTATAAATTCTTCGATATAAATTTTCAAAATTCACACCTTTACATTTATTTTTATTAAATTAGAATACAACAAAAATGAAGAAAATTTTATTTTATTCTTTCCTAATATTGGTCCTTGTTGAATTACTTTCCCAAAAATCAACATGTTTAGCCCATGAAGTTATTTTTTCAGGCAGGCAATATAGGCCATTTTCAATTAAAAGATCAGATGATCAAGCATCTGAAGAATATTTTGAGGATTCATACCAAAAATCATTCCATACTTTACAATACTCAAGATGTGATTCAAGAATAGATCTAACTAGAATGTCTGATAGCTGCAGCAGTTTCAAAAGATGCACTAAAGGTGTACTGTTTGTAATGAGATGTCCCTTTGGTACTGTATTTGATGAAAATCTAAAAGTGTGTAATTTCCCCTCTAATGTAAGAGGATACTGCGGAAATTCAGGTAAAAAATTGAGAATCTAGTTCCAAAGCTTGTACTTTAATTTTTCAAAGATGGTTGTAACCCTGACTTGGACTTAACTTTAGTGCCTGGGTATATTGATCGATTTTTTAGATGTACCAATGGAGTTTTATACATCTTAAAGTGTCCCAATACTCTTGTTTTTAACAATCATAAGAGACAATGTTCGCCAGGTATTCATGATTATTTTTAAAACTTTATTTTTATTGATAAATAAAATTTAAAAAGAAAAATTAACTTTCATTTGATAATATTCTAATTAAGGAATAAATAATTTTTTCCAGGTATTTATGATTAATCAAAAATTTTAAATTGCGAAATTAAATAAAATTTTCGACATAAAATTTTGGTACACGTTGCCACTTCTACATTTTAACATTGGAATATATAAATAGTAGAGTTTTTTCAATGAATGATATTGTGAAAAATGGTTGCCTGTCTAGACCAATTACCATTCGATTTGATGATCGAAATAATGGATAAATTAGATGCCAAAGATTTGGGAAAACTTTGCCAAGCAAACAAAAGCCTATACAAAATCTCAAATGATGAATTCTATTGGAAACGTAGATATCTACATGATTTAGATAAATGGCATGTTTTATATTCCAACTCCTATACAAATTCTAATTTCTCAAATTACAAAGAACGATACACCTCAGTTTGTCCCGATTTGGCAATTGAAGCTCAAATTTTAAATTACTTAAAAACTTTTCAAAAAGGACAAAAAACTCTTAATGTTAGCAGTACCAGCGAAAATATTTCCATTGATCAGAGCTTCAGACTGTCGGCCATATCAGTCTTATCGAGATTTTCAAATTTTTTCAATTTAAACATTTTCGGACCCCCTGAACCTGATCACAAAATAGACAAATTGATCATGTTTGGTCCTGGTTTAGAAACAACAACAAGTTGTTTGGTCACAAAAATACTTTGGAACTCTGAATTTAAAACTATGGGCATGATACCTGGCAAAGATGGGTACGGTTCCGGGATCAAATTAAAGCTTTTTAATAGCAAACCTTTTAATTTAACCATTTTGTACACAAATGTTAAAAAAATTCGTTCATCAAGCAAGCATTCTATGGATAAAAATCGCTTGTTGGTACCAAGTCAAAAGGCGAATGAACAACAACTGTTCGAGCTACAGCCTCAAGTAAGAGATGCTTGTTCAGATGCAGTAGGATTTGTGTACATAATTGATAGCTTACATTTAAAAAATTTGATCCAAGATGGTGATGAAAAAGAGATTGAAAACTATAAGTTTGAATTAAAAGTCATGATGAAAGAAATGGACGCAAATTTGCCATTGCTAATTCTTGCATGCAACACAAATAGAGACTGTGATACCAAGAGTCCCATTTCTTGTTCTAGAATCATAGAATATCTGGACATTGCTAGTTTAGATCGAAAATGGTGCATCAGAGATTGCCAAATATTTCAAGAAAAATTACAGGATGCTGTTCTGGGTTTCGATTGGATTTTGAATAGTGTAAATAATAAAAATCTTATAAACAGGATCAATAAAATTGAAAATGAAGATATTTAAAAAAAATTATTTTTTTATGAAAAAAAAATTCTTAAATTATCTTGTTTAAATAAAAAATTGTATTTAAAAAAATAGACTCATTAATTCCAAAAACAGTCAAAAATTTAAAAATAGCCTTAGATAAAATTCAAAAGCAAAGCTACTTTGTCAAAAATTGCACCTATTAAGATTTTTTGCTCTAAATCTATAAGCAGAAAGGTTGCTAAGTGATAAATAATTGCCTAAAAAAAAGTTAATATAATTTTAAATAATTGAAAAAAATAGTAACATTTATAATTAAAAATTAAATTTATTAATAAAAAAACTAGTACAGATGTTATTGAACAAAAAAAATTTTACATAGGCTAAAGAAATATTTATGAATATATTGAGATCTCTTGTGATAAAAATAAATTTTTTGACAAAAAATTTAAAAAACAAAATCTTGTCAAATTCAAATAATTATCAACATTTTCAACAACTCAGAGCTCATGATGATAATAAATCCAAGTTTTTCTACACAATGAAATTTAAAATTAGATCTTTAATTACGCATGAACTATTAATTTGGCTAGGTTCATTTGGCGAGATATTTTTTGCCCTATTTATTTTATCCTATGCAGTTTATCCCAATGTTTGGTCAATTTCACTCATATTGTTAGGAGTCATAGGTAATCTAATTGTTATTTTTTATTTCTTTTAATTAATCATTGTCATTATCTAGGTGTTTTATTCAACAATCAGGATATTTTTGTATACCATCCGACAGAACCACCAGAGTCAAAAGTTTACATCGAACTTCCTTCTCTCTATAATCTCCCTTATGAAAAAATCGATCTAATCACATCCGATTCAATACGCTTACATTCTTATTTAATTAAGCAGCAAAATGAAAATTCCGTTAATGTACCAACTCTTGTTATGTTTCATGGAAACGCTGGCAATATAGGACAAAGGTAATTAATAAAATTAAAAAAAGGCAGCTGAATATCAACATTAAATAATTTAAGAATATGTATAGCTCATTACGTGTATCATTACTGCTGTTGTAATGTATTTTTAGTTGAATATAGAGGTTATGGTTTAAGTGAAGGTACGCCCAGTGAGAGAGGCTTTTACAAGGACGCCGAGGCAGCTATTTTGTATTTATTTAGTCGTAGTGATATAAATACTCAAAAAATAATCCCTTATGGTCAAAGTATTGGGGGTGCTGTGGTTATTGACTTGGTTGGTTTTATCCTAATCATTTAAATTACAATCAACTCACTTAATCAATTAAGGTTCATAAATATAATGATAGATTGCATGCATTTATTGTTGAAAATACTTTTACTAGTTTGCCAGAAATTGGTAAAGAATTGTTTAGTGCAATACCTGGAATATTCTATTTGCCGGAAATATTTTTCAAAAATCAAGTAATAAATTTATTTTATATAATATTGCTATGTTTTTAAAAATTTAAAAATGATTTTGAAAATATTATTTATAATTTAATCGTCCAACTTACCAAAGTTGAATAAAAGTTAAATGTCCAAAAGTTTTAATAACAATAGATTATTTAATTATAAATTAAAAAATAAGACTCATTTAAGCAATATTTTTTGTAGATAAATTATTGTTAAATATAAAAATTAAATAATACAAAAACAAACCAAAAGATAAAATTAGTATCTAATTATATTTTGGTTTGTAGAGTAGCCGTATTTAAATATTGTTATACATAAATACTTTCAAAAAATTTTTACTTTTGAAAAGGCGTTTATCTATTTTATAAGCTATTAAAACTTTGTAAATAATAATGTTAAATATTGATTTGGTTTAGATATCTTTTAAAAATTTTTCTATTAATATTTTTTCTTCAAGTATCAAAGCATTAAAAAAATAAAGTCTATCACAATACCAGGCTTGTTTATAAGTGGACTGAGCGATACAATGATACCACCTAAAATGATGAAAGCTTTATTTGATGTATATTTCACTTAAAATTTTAAAAACAAAGATAAAATCATTTATTAAAAAAGAAAAGTAACAGCCGAATGAAACGTATGCTGCAAATAGCCGAAGGAAACCATAATAATACTTGGCTATGTCCTGGTTATTTTCAGTTTATGCTTAAATTTATTCAAGAAGTATTTCTTTTTTACCAAGCACATGGTCTTTAAGTTCTTTTTTAAGATTTCAAATGTTCAATTTGATACAGAGACGTCAGCAACAGACCAAGAAGCATCTCTAAGAAGTCAGATTTGGCTCGTTAATTCAAGAAATGTTCCATCATAAGCTTTTTAAATTGTTATTCTCTAGAAAATTATTTATAGATTTATAATTTTATTCTGTTAATTTTTCATAATAAGCATTATTAACTCAAAAATTAAATTTAAAAAGATAAATTTATTTTAAAAAAATCTTTTGGATGACACAAACTATCATCATAAACATCAAAACGAGATCTATCTCGTTTCTTAATACCTGTTCACTGTTTGCATTAATTTTCAATCAATATAAATCTTTTTTAATAAATATGAAAAAAAATTATACAACAAAACATGCTTAAACATAATTTGTTCTAGAAAAGATCTGCTTTCAATGCCTGGTCCATAAGAATTAAAATTTTCTCTGGTAGTTTTGATTTGTTTTGTAGTTTTGGTAGTAGTTGTTGTGGTCGTGGTTTTGATCATGGCCTTTTTGAAGCAGTCTCTTACCGCTCTGATTACAGGAAATGAACCATTTTTACAAAATTTACCATTAAAATCGTCCATATCCTTTAAACAATTTAGAAATCATGCAGCAAAAAAAAACATTAAAATTACCAAAGTCCTTATAAATAAAACAATTAATACTGAATTAGATTATTAAATAAACTAAATTACCAAAACATGGCACCATTTAAGCCTTCTCGTACAACATATTCGCATTTTACCCTTGCACCATCTGGATCATCAAACCCTATCCAAGTGCCTTTTTTAAACGCTATAGCAGATTGATGCTGTGGATGCCAATAGCGCTTAAATCCTTCATTTTGCAATTTCATGCAAACTTCAAAGTATGTTTGTATGCCTGATTCCCCCAAATATCGACTTGTTAGTCCACCATTACCACCACCACTTTGGCCCCATGATTTAATTGGATCATCTCCCGCAAATGATCTTAGCTTTATATAGTATTTTCAACCTAAATTGGAAAATATAAATTACCTTCCATATGTTGGTATGCCAATAGACAGCTTTTTACGTGAACAGCCCATATCAATCCAATGGTAAATTGAAGAGTTCTATTCATAAAATTTTAATTAGATTGAAAAATACTGCCATATTTTTCTTACTGTGTTCAATTCTGCATCTTGACCAGTTTCGTCCGGTGTACCATAAAGTGCAGCATGGTGTCCTACTTTATTGTACCAACCACCATACAAATCCTAAATGAACATTTTTAATTAAAATATGAAAAAATGAAAACCTGTCTAGAAAAATAAAATCCAATTACATAAGTCATCACATTTACAAAATCAAGGTATCTTTAAATAATTTTAAACTATTTTTGAATAAGAAAAAGAATTAAATTTACTTGCATAGAATTGGTACATCATATCCATGCTTGAGTAGATACTCTCCAGCTGCAGTCGCAATGCTGGTCAGCAATCGAGGCTTATTTGTTTTTTTTGCTTCTTCTTCAAATTCTTCTCTCATTGTCTAAATTTAAAATTCTCATTTTATATCAATTAAATAAAATTCATAAGCATCCTACCTTTGCCAAAAGACCAAAATTTTTTTTGTGATTGGCTCCTGGAAACTCCCAGTCTTTTTTTTATAAAAGTATAAGATTTTATGTTATTAATTGTTAGTTAGGTACCCAGATCTATTCCATCAAAACCCCATTGTCTACAAAACGATATCACATTTTGAGAGAACTCTTTCCTGGCTTCTTCGGAGCCGACTATTCCTTCAAACTGACCCGCTTGTCCCCATCCTCCGCAAGAAATCATGATTTTTAATCTTCTATTTTTTTCCTTGAGCTTCATTATACGCTTGTACAAAGGCTTATTGATTAAGAATATTCAAATAAAGTTTTAGCTTTGAGTTTTAATAATTCTATACCCCTTGTCCTTGGTAATCAGCAATATCGTTTTGGATAGTGTGGCGAATGTTTCTACCACCAATCATTCCAAAAGCATACAATATATGAGTGCACTTAAAACAAACAATAAAAAGCCATAAATTTGGTATTTTTATTTACGAGATCAGCTGGTATATCTTCTGGATAGAGACGCGAGTCTTCTATGTTCCTATGACTTCCCCAGTTGGTATAATACTTTAAAAGCAAATCTTAATATTTTCTTTATTGGTTTACAAAAAATTACACAAATGGTTCTGAATTTTCCTTCCCTCGATGCCTCTTTAAAAATAGAAGAAAAATTTTATCTATGAAACCAAATAACTTAAAATATGGTACCATCATCGTCATCATCGTAATAGTCCGGCGGCAATTCTTGCATTGGACTTGAACACGAATAATTCAAAATTATCAATTTGAAAAAAAAATAAACAACCAAATTCATATTTTGCCAAAATTTATTCAATAATTCATCTGAGCTAAAAAATTGAAGAGAAATAACTTTGAGTCAATTTTTGTTAAATTATTGATAAATTATTATCCTAATCCATATTGAGACATGTTTTTGTTTAATTTAACCAAACAAATAACCACAATGCTTTAAAAAAAAACATTGTTTCGTACCAATATTAATCCAGTTCTATCTCTTAAGTACAAACTATACAAATAAACAAATTTATATGAATGTCATTTAGCCATTATTTCTTTTTGGTCAAAAACGAAGAGATTAAAAATTGTGACCTTAGATTCAATCATTTAGTCTAATCCGAGACAAACCACCAAAAATAAAACTCTTTATATTACCAATATATATTTTTTCTTTTTATACTTTTTTCTTGATGAAATTTAATTAAAAAAATCTAGCCATAAGGTTAAATAACCTCACACAAACAGCAATTAATTTTAATTCGCTTAATCTTTACCTAATTTGTCAAGGCTTTGCTGAATGGATTAGAGAAATAAGGTTTATTTTGACCAAAAAAAATTCATTTATTTCAAATTTTTTTATTAAAAACAAATAGGATCTTCAAAATAATTTATAACAAAACAATTGTTATTCGATAAATTGAACCAAATGGATCAATCTACGGAGATTGGCATTTCACGATTAAAAAAAATATTATCAGTTTTTAAATGACATTTTTCGATTTATGGACGATCTGAGCAAAATTTTTGAATGAAGATACAGAGTAAAATATTCCTGATTTTCTCCTTAAATACAAAAAAATATATAAATAAAATTTTAAAAAAAAATAATACTTTTACTTTTAAAATTATTGAAATTAAACAACTTGTCTGTAAAATTCAGCCAGTATTTTAAATTGAGCTTAAGGTCATTTATTGAATTACTTCGGGAGTTTATTCCTCTTTCGAAACAGAGCTAAATGAAGTTTTTAATTATATTTAAAATTATGTTTTTTATACATACAGAATACATTTTTTCGATAGGAATTTTATCCAAATCTTGGCCCAAAAGCTTTCGATCTGCCTCTCTCATCCAGAATGCATGATAAGCCAAATTAGAATATTTTATCAAACTAGACACTTTTTGGCTATTTTCTATCTTTTCTAAAAGACACTTCAATCAAAATTTTTTAAAATAAAATATAAAAATTTAAGATTATGTTTACCAGATGGTCATAGCTTAGAAATTTCAAGTTAAATTCTGGTCTTTTTAGGATGGGCTTTAGCTCAAGAACATCACGGATTTCTATATCTTCGCCATCTTTTATCTTAATTAAACAGATAGTTTTTATTAATTTAAATAAAATTTTTTATTACTCTATCAACAAAGTCGAATAGGAAATATTTGGCCTTCGAATCGTCCAGATTGTCATCTGCATGAATTAAAAGCAGCTCCAGAATCGTGCCATAATGCTTAACTTTATTGTAATAATCCAATTCACCAAATTTCAGGATTTGTTCAAGAGTCCAGAATTGATTAGACAGCATTTTATGAGGATAGGCATATCTTTGTTGATGCTGCTTATTTATATTTAAAAAATTAAAAAAAAATTACGCTATAGGTAGAACAATGTAGTTAAGAACCGGAAGTGAAGAGATGAGCATGACAGGCGCGACTTTCCTCCAGTCGCGTGGCACCTTTTTTTAATTACTAAACCTCATTACCATTTTGGTAAGGCAATAATTTACTTGTCTAAATATTTCAACTTCGTTCCAAGATAGCTGTTCAATTAGATCAGGGTTTTTCCACAATTTAAATTTTAAATTTAAATAAGTAAACGTTTCTTTGGTAAAACGGCTCGTTCCATTTTTCAAGACTGTTATTAATCGGTAAAATTTCGGGTAACGCTGCTGAAGTTTGCTTCCATATGGCTTCAACCTGACCCTGGGTGATGTAACAATGGTACTTATTAAGTTTTTCATTTAATAAAAAGTTAAAGCAAAAAACAAAATTATCAATTTCCTAACCCCTTGACTTAAAATTTAAAAAAAAACAAAATTTATAAACTAACAAGGCTCGAAAGATTTCACTTTTTTGCTTCTGAGTATGCTTTGTTTTCTACTCAACGGGTCTGAATTATAAAATTTTTCCAAGACAGAATTACTTTAACAATTAAAATAGAATTTTGTTAAGTTTTGGCAATTTAAGTGTATGCTTAAAATTTAATTAAAAATTAAAATGTGTCAAATTTTTTATTTTGATCAAAAAATTCTACTTTAGGTATTTGGAAAAATGGAAGAAAGCGAAAAGAATAAAACAGACCAAGCGCCGCAAGTTCACGGCGCGAGCCACTTGACCAAAAAGCTGAATAAAATACTGGAAAGCCGAATCGAAAGCGACAAAGAGTTGCTGGATGCAATGAAAACATTGTCCGGCTTTTTCAAGGAAAACAGTATACGCAGTCGTAAAAATTTAAGAAGTGACATTGAGAAAAGAAGTCTTAGCATTAACGAGGAATTTCTGGAAACCTTTAGAAATGTCAAAGAGGTTAATTTATAATTTATAATCTTTTAAATACTGGTTTATTAAATTAAACCTAAAAGCAATTAGACGAAATATCGAGCATCATTGGATCGATGTCGGATTGTAGTGATAATATGTTTTCCAAGCTTAATCAAGTAAAGCTACAAACAAATGAACTTATTTCCAAGACAAACCAATTACAAAATCAAAAGTTTTTTCTTTAGTTATCTCTTTTGTTTTATCAATTTGATTATTTTTTTAAAGAAAAAATGTTGAGACAAAGCTCAAACTGGCCGAGAAATTTATTGACAAATTTCAGCTTAGTGTCGATGAAATAAATTATCTAGTTCCCAAAAAAGACGGAAATCTTCACCCAGTAACATATTTTTTTGCTAAATAAATTGGCTTAATTTTATCAATTAAAAGGAGTTTTTTCAAGCACTTGATAAAGTTAGAACTATTCATGATAATTGTAAAATTTTGCTCAGAACAAACCAGCAAACTGCTGGGTAAATGGACATTATTTTCTAAAAAAAAAAACTATTAAGAGGCTAAAGGGGAGGACCATGTTCCATTCAACCTGCCTCTGACTTTTGCATAATTCTAAAAAAATATTTTTAAGACTGGAAATAATGGAACAAATGGCCATTAATCAAGAAACAGCTTATGAGCGTTTATATAGATGGATGCAAAGTATTAAATTGGAATTTTTAATTAATTTTGTTATAAAATTTGCTCCTGATAGATGAATGTAGGCTCTTGTGCAATGATACAGTTGAAATCAATGATTTTATGAGTACTTCTTTTTTCACTCTTACTCAAAGACCCATTCTTTACAAGTATATATTAAATAAATGTTTTAGAGTACTTAACTAAACTAATAAACTAAAGATACATTTTGGATGAGTATTGTAATTCAAGACGCAATGCAATTGTTAAATTGTTCATTGATGCGCTGACCAAAGGGGGACCTAGTGGTACACCGCGACCAATTGAACTCAATTCCCACGACCCCTTAAGATACATGGGAGATATGTTGGCTTGGATTCATCAAGCTACTGCTTCAGAAAATGAATTTTTGAGATCGTTGTTTAGAAAGTTTAAAGATAATTCAGGTAAGATCAGGTAAAAAAAATTAACTAATAGATTAATATATTTCAATAAGATTTGGAATCTACGATAAAGACCAGTTTGGGTACCATACTTGACGGAGTGTGCCGTGCTTTAAGGGTAAAATGGTAAAAAATTTTTCTTTTATTTTAAAGTATGTTCATTTAGGTGAGAATTGAACAAGTTCTTGTATCTCAACAGGATACTACCTTATACAAAATATCTAATTTGATAAAATTTTACGATTTTACAATAAGGTGAGTTTTTAATTTTGAAAATGATTTGAAAAATTAAGCTCTTTCTCTTATCCTATGATCTGTTAAAGACAAAAAATAAATGAATCTTGTGAGTTGGTTCAAACATTATCAGAAATATATCAATTGAGTTATAAAATGTTTTTGAATTCATTAAATATTCATGCAACAAGACTTCTTGAAAAAGTTAAATTAATTATCATTTAAATTGGAAAAAGAAAAATATTTAAATTTAAAGGTAGAACCACCCAATTATGAACTTCTTCCTAGTAGCGAATTTCGACAAACTTTATCTCTAATTAAAGAAATATTCGACTCATATTCCAACTCGGTAGTATCGGTCAACACCAAAAAAGACGATTATATTCAGGTACTTCTTCTAAAATCAATCAATTTATCATTAAATTAAAAAAAATTAGATCCTGGACTGTGTGATCGAGCCTATGCTTCAAATGGCTTCATTATCTGCCATAAACTTACCTGTAATTGATATGGCAGTTTATATGATAAACTGCATTTATTCTATCCATTCAATGCTTTCCCTCTATGAGTATACTGATCCTAAACTTGAAAAATTAGAAGCCCAGGTAGAGTCTAATTTAACAATTCCATGATTGTTGGCTAATAAAATTTTAATGAAGATAGATGCCCATTTGGACACCCTAAGCAACGAACAAGGCTATTTTATCCTATCTAAGACTGATCTCCTAGATGCATACAAAATAATCCAAGAACATGATAAAAAAACACGCGGACCTCTATCAAATGTCCTTGGTATGGATAGTAGCACACTCAAGTCATCAATGGTTTGAATTTTTTTTAATTTTATTTTCAAATTAATGGCTTTAATGAAACAGTTTCTGATGAATAGTTGTTGAATAATTTAAATCTTTAAAATCAAAGATCATTAGAATTTTTTCTTCAAGATCTTCATTTTGATCTAAAAATATAAATGTTGTCATAAAAATATTATCATTGTAAAATGTCCAGATTTGAAAGTTTATTTAAAAATTATCTAAAATTATTTATACAAATAATTAAATTGGGAGATATATTTTAATTTAGGCATTATTTTGATATTTTTGTTTAAAATTTTTAAAAAAGTATTCGAGATATTTCATAGATTTTTTGTGGTATGAAAATGAGTATTTTTTTGTTTAAAAGTCAATATTTAAAAGTAGCCTTATAAAAATAAGGTGTTTAAAAAAGTAAAAATTTTTAAATATTTGCTTGAAAAGTTGAGAGGAACTTTCCAATTTTCATGATGCAGTTTTTGATTGAAAATTCTGAAATTTTTATATATTTTTGTAGATATGAGGGTCATACTGGAATAGTATACTCTAAATGAGGTCTTAAAACGCTAAAAATAAAATTTAGAATAAAATTTATAAATTTATACTATGAAGAATTCGGCCTAATATTCGATTGTCTTTGAAGGGTACTGTAGACACTCGCGAATACCATTTAAGGTCGTGCTGGATCCAAAATCCCAAATCTTTGTCAGACACAGATCTTGAGACAGATGATGAGCTTAACCATTCACTAAATCACTCGCAATTTAATCATATAAATAATGTTAAGATGTTTTCGTGAAACTATATTTAACTTAAGCCTGATATTCTTAAAATTTTAACTCAATTTTTTGTGGAAATCTGACACTAATCTTTGGGGTCAGATACGTCCACGATTTTTCATTAGCCATAAGTTTTAAAAAGCCAAATTTAAATTGACTAAATATATTTAAACATTATTTTTCTGAATAAATTGATAAATCTAGTAAGCATAAAATTATATATTTTTTAAATAATTTAAACTTTATTTGGGCAATATTGAATGTACATTTTCTAAAGATAAGAAAAACCATAAAATTTTCGTATAAATTATTTTTTAAAATCAAATGACTAGATAATCAATGTCATTAAATATCAATTTAATAGATTTATATAAATTAAATAAATTTCAATTGAAAAAAAATGAGAATATAATTTTAATTTTTTTTAAAAGAATAAATTTGATGCTTATCTAGCAGCACCAGATAATTTGTTTGTGCCTCAGTTCAATTTATTGTTGAGTTCCAATATAAGAACAAAATTAAAGCAAAAAAGCATTAGACTTGTATGCGATGCCTACAGGTTAATACACGATGCCATAACTGATCCAGAAAATGGTTACTCCAATAGTACTAGCATAGTACCACGCAATCCTGATCAAATTTTGGAACTACTTTTATAATAAATTAATTTTAATTTTTAAAATTACGTAATCGATTATTTTAAAATAAATTTTTATGCTAAAAATAAAATTTCCATGGTAACTTGGTACATTTTTTAAAATCATTTTCCAAACCTTGTTCATTTAAACATTATAAAGTTATTTTTTTAAAACTAAAAATGTCATGTTGTTGCTGTTGTCGGCCATCACGCACTTTTTATGTTCAACACAAATACGAGGACAGATGTAATTGTTGTTTAAATGAAGAGCTCAATTTAATTAAACTAAAAAATACCAACCAGGAGCTCAAACAGTTAATAAATCGACTAGACGATCTTTCGTTGAGTTTCGATGGCCATAAGGTACCAAAATGCTGTAAATGCTTAAATGAATGCGATCTTTGCAGAAGTTGCAGAAAGATTAACAACAAACACTATTATCAGTATAACTTGACCATATGTAGCGATTGTGAACGCATGCTTGAAATTAGTTCAGAGTTGGAGGCTAGACCAAATTACAGGAAAGATCCAAATATTTACCCATTGGAAAAGTATGCTTCAGGAAGAGAATTTTTGTGTGACAAATGCGATAGATGCATTGAAGATAAGAAGAGACGACGATCACGGTCAAGATCAAGGGGGTCTTTTTCAAGCAGAGCAGTAACTCCAGAACCCAGACCTATATGGAATGGTGGTCCTTGGGTTGCCTATTATCCTATGACCAATTTAAAACTATCTGAAATGAAGAAATAACTTTTATAAAAACACTTTATTAAACAATTTTTTAAGAAATAAAAAAATTCAAATATCAAAACTAATTATGATACAAGTATAAGACTACCAATGATTTTAACATTTGCAGATTCAAATTTTAGATCTTTATTTTGTATTAAATTGATTGAAGTATAAAATTTTGTTGAGTCAAAAACATCAATTAAATCTTGGAAGCAATGTTTGTCTACTTTAAAGCCAAAATCGAGTTCGTCTTCTTGGTAATGAATGGAAAAATTTATATATTTATCCATAGACCAAATTGTGCTATTTAACCAGTTTGTTACTCCTAATGTACGCGCATAGAGCTTTACATTGGTCAAATTTTGACCAAAGTTTGCTTTTTCAATTCCAAAATAGAGAAAACTTTTCAAAGATTCTTTCATTTTATAGTCACAATCACATACAGCAATTTTATAAGGGCTAATTTAGATAAAAAAATAAAAATTAAAAAATTCCTTGAATATTTTAATTTACCTTGAGCATGACAACTTTCTGTCCGGAATAGAATAATTACAATTAATTCGGGCGCTCACTGAACTAGGATCTACAATTTCATAAATTTCATTTTCTCTTTTTTTTCGTTGATCATCTGAGTAGAGATTAAAATTTTCAAAAAATTTAGAGGAAACCTGATCATCATCTATATCTTAAATAAAAACTTATTTATAGAAATAAAAATAAAAAATTAGATATAAATACCTAATGTTTTGGTTTTGATATCGCGCGCTGATTGATAAGAATCGCCCTGATATGGAAAAATTCTAAGTGCTATAAGAAATTATAAGATGGTTTTTTATTTTTATCCTTAAGCTTTAGCTTACGCAATGAAGTTGTTGTATATATTAAACAAAACAAGTAGAAAACCAAAAATCTCAACCACCAATTTTCCATTTTAACTAATTCTAATTTTTTTTAAAAATCTATCGGGATTTTTATAACTATATTAAGTCTCATCTTAAATTAATTTTCAACTAAAAATATTCAAAAAAATGTTCACGCTTCTGAGCTGTACATTGCTTGCAATTTTTTTGCCAAGCAAAGCCAACGAAATTAATTGGCATTCCATACCATCTGCAAGCAACAGTTCCCAGTGCATTTTTCGACCACAAGCTAATGATTTGTCATGTCGTGTAGAATCTAAGATAGTTGCATGTCCGGCAATATTCGAAAATTCATTTATAATTTCAATTGGTTTGAACATATTTGGAATGTCCAGAGATCCAAGCAAAGCAAACAAAATAGAAACAACCAAGTTCAGACTTTATCCACGACACATAGAAAATCAAACTTATTTTGACTTTGATTACAATTTAGACAATCAGACCAAAAATCTTTACTTACACCATTCTGCTTTAGGATCAGAATCATCTGGAATTCGAGTAGTCGATTTGTTTTGCTGGTTCAGATTGGTCAGCTTATTTGAAAAGTTAGCTGATGAACATTTGATAACAACCCAAGAGAGATCAAACGCTAGTTTATTAGGCGAAATATTGGTTGCCAGAAAGCCAGCTCAAAAAAAATGGATAGGCTGGGCAATTGGCTGGAACCATGGATGGGGTTGGGGACTGACCGGCTGGGGTCTGCCTTTATGGGGTCTACCATGGATAGCATAAATTCATTGAAAAATTTTGACAAAAAGACTCGAGCTAAAAAACCAAATTTATTTTTATTTTTCATGTTTATTTTGTCTCTAGAATGAATCGATGGTTTTAAAATTTAAGGTTTGTGGCTTTTAAAAGCATGCTTTTTGAATATTTTCTATTGAAGCCTTTTTGTATAAATAGGAGAATTTATTTAATCAAAAAAGATTTATAGAATGGCTCGATCAGTTAAAGCAATCTTTTTAGTATCTATAATTGGTGTTGTAGTTGGGGATGAATTTGAATGGGATTTGGTACCACCATCTGGAAATAGTACTCAATGCATTTTCAAGAGTAAAGAAGAGATGATTATTTGTAGAGGCTCAATTGGAGTTGTAGAATGTTCTGCCATTAGCTCTCTACCAGTTGGCTTTGACGTGTTTGGCTTAGGAAAAGAAAATAATGAAAACAAGTCAATCGAATCAACAAAATACCACTTATATCCAAGAATTTTAAATGAAACAGTGTACCAAGATGCAAAAGATCAAGATAAAAATGTTTCATTAAGTCACATTGAGTCTAATGATATGGGCCTAAGAGTGATGAACAGTAAATGCTGGGCTAGATTGGTTGAATTATTCAACACGACTAGCCTAACAGAAGAGGTTCAAATAGAACAATCAGGATCAAGAGCTTCTTTGTTTGGAGAAATTTTGGTCCTTGGTAGACAGGTTAACAAACGATGGCTCGGCCTATGGCGCTGGAGTTTGGCTTTACGATTCGGACTAGGATTCGGATGGGGTTTTGGATGGGGGATACCACCTTATGCTTTACTTGGCTAAATCAAATTTAAAATTTTTTTAATTATATGAAGCGAATTTTAGAATTTTTTAAACTAAATTTTAATTGTAAAACAAATTTTTAATTTTTTTAAAAATAAAATTTTCTCAATCAAAAATTAAATTTTTTTTTCAATTAATAATAATGATTCATCAATTTAATTAGAAATTTAAAAGGCTTAAAACATTTGGCTTTATTTAGAGATAAAATTGAGAGATTTATTTTGTTGAATTTATTTTTATTGTAATTAATTTAAAAAAAATTACTTATAAAATACTTTAAATAAATATTTAGAATTAAAAATTGAGCATTGAGAAATTTCGCGAAATTGATTAATTATTTTTGAATAAAAAAATTGCTTAACCAAACAATGGCCAGCCCCAGAAAAGAGGGTTCAATAGAGGGAATCCCAAAAGCCCTAAGCCTAACCATCTTTTTTGAGCTTGTCTGTCAACTACTAAAATTTCACCGAATAGGGCAACATCGTCTTCCAATTGTTCAACATCGACGACTTGGGTTCCAACTGAAGCATTGAATAATTCGACCAATCTAGCCCAGCATTTAACATCTGGTACTCTCAAACCAACTTCTGATGATTCCATGTGGACCAAAGAGACATTTCGGGTGACATTTTCAACTTCGACAACATGGTTTTGGTAAACAGTATCGTTCGATCCTCTTGGGTACAACATAAATCTTTGTGATTCGACTGGAACTTGTTCAAGAGTTTCTCTGCCTAAGCCGAAAATTTCGAAACCAACTGGTAAAGTGCTGATGGCTTCACACTCGATCACTTCATCAGTGCCTCTGCATCCCAACATTTTGTTCTCGGATCTGTACATGCATTGAGTGCTGTTGGCAACAACTGGAATCGAGTCCCAGTTCAGCTCCTGTGCAACAGCTAATCCAACCAAAGCAACTAACAAGGTGAATTTGAACATTTTCTACAAATTTTGATTATATGCTGTAATTATCCAACTACTTCAAAATTAGAATGGTGAAAAATTTTATTTTTTCTCCCTTATATATTCATTTTCTTAAGCCAAAATATATTTTGATACCACAGCTTTTGATATAATAGATTATATCATGATTTTTTTGTTTCTTAGTGCGTGCTTCTTTTCTTAATCGTAATAGACTCTGTATCTAATATTTTATTTCAAAGCTAGTCAATTTTAATTTTAATATTCACTTCATTTTTATTTAAGCTCTTTGTATCATAGCTTAATAATAATTGTAAAATCTTCTGAAACTAATTTTGAATTAAGTATATTTAAATTAAATTTAAATTAAAGTTTTTTGAAAAATTTAAATTTGCCTATTTATATTAATTAATGTCATTTAAAAATGTTTTTTTATCAAAACATGATAAGATAATATCTGACATTTTTCTAAAACAAAATGGTTTATAAAAAATACAATTAAAAAAGCAATGCTAACTTTACGGCCAAATTTGGTTGAATGTCATAAATTAAAATCATCAATTTCCTGTCTAATGACCTAGTCGTAGCCATAAATCTTCAATAAAAACATAAATTATTTTTTTATCAAAAAAGTTCAATGATCTCAAATGTTTTTATAACCTAAATGAACTCACTTGACTACAGGAAATGATGGTATAAATTTAACCACTCTTTCGAACATTAATTCATTGACTTCAATAATGATCAAACATAAAGCTACATTGTTCTTTTTGAGCGTATCTTTATTGACCACTTTGGTCATGAATCTTTCTGTTGAGAAGAAAAAAGATCAACTTTCAAAGATAAAACTTCCAGGTGAGAAATTGCTTAGTGTAAAACTAAACATTAATAAAGAATTTTAATTTTAAGTCAAATGCTTCATTTCCAAAAGTGATTCAGTTCTAAAATGTGACAGGTAATTGTGAGATCTAGTCAAAAAATTAAGACTAAGAATATTAATTTATTATTTTTAAGAGGAAAAATACAATGTCCGACTATAAAAAATTTTACTGGCGAAGGCACAGAACAATTTTCAGACTTTGCCATTAGTTTTGTTCCAAATCAGGAAGAAGTGACTTTGCCTGAATTGGTAAAATTTTATTTGTATCCAAGAGACCAAGGGGAAGTTTATAGAAATTATACAATCCAGATTGGATTTAAATTTCATCGATTTTCAATTTATTACGCTGAGGATATGTTTGATGACGGATTTAGGATTAATAATTTGACATGCTATTCCAGCTTGGTACAATATTTTAGACAAAACCAAGAAGATCAAGTAATCAAAGTAAAAGAAGATGGTTCAAATGTTGAAGATATTAAAGTTTTTGGTTTTTTATCAGAAATTTAAATTTTTTCTTTTAAAAAATAATTTTTTCTTTTGTTCAATAAAATTGTAATTAAATACTCTATTTATTTTTGGATAATAACAATTAACTATTATATGATTTTAAGTAACTTCCTAAAAAAAGAAATGAAAAGAGAGAAAAGCATGCAGATATTTAAAAACTTATAATTCTAAATTCTATAAGTAAGGTATAAATACAAGTTTTGAAGGATAATTATTTATTGAATCCGTCGGTAAAAGAAAAATGAAATTCTCAATTTGTTTAGTTTTGGCATTGATTGGTTTGACCGTAAGCCAGTCAGCTCCTCAAGTAAATGTAAATACCACAAGATGCATATATTTCACAGAATCAAATTTGTTGAGTTGCCAAGGAGTTTCGGGAGAAGTTGAATGTGACGCTTTTGGTGAACTTGATGTATTGAGATCAAAGGAAATCAACTTTTTTGGCATCAGACAAGTAGTTGATTTGAACGAGACCGAAATTGGATCAGTCATGTTCGAATTGTTCCCAAGAGAAATCGAAAATACCACATACATGAACAACATGGTCGAAGTTGGAGGTGAAAACGTAAGCCTTGTTTTGTACACTGGCGAAACCGGTGTTCGAAGCGGTGTCAGAGTTTCAAGTGTTTCATGCTGGCAAAGACTTGTCGATGTATTGAGAAGCCAAGTTGATGTACAAATGGTTTCTGTCGAAGGAGTTGAAGGCGAAGTACCAATGATTGGTGAGGTTGCTATCAGCGACAGAAGATTGCAAAAGAAATGGTTGTGGTATGGACTCGGATATGGTTACTATGGATATCCATTTTACTGGTACGGAAAATAGATTTTATAATCAAATTGTAAATGCTCTAAGCAGTTTTATCAAATAATGCTTCCTTAAAGTAATATTTAATTTTTATACGAATAATTTTAAAAAAAAATCAATTGTAAACTAGCAAAAATAAAATAATCGCATTATATAATTTTTTTTTACTTAATTTTCTTTCCTCTGAAAAAAAAATATAACCTTAATTAAATATTTAATTGAATTCTCCTCATTTGACAAGAGCGATATTTTATCATTCATTAAATTTTATTGAAATTGATTATTATATTTAAATACTATCAAAGATTTGGTTTTTAAATATCATAAGAAAATTGAATAATTTTTCAATTAATCAGAATAAAGCATTATTTTATTTTATTTCTTTATTTCTATCAATAAGCCTGATTTGTAAGTTTTATTTTGTCTTTATTGGTAAAGCTTGAATAAGACTCCAGAATATATACATAGAAGCAAAAGATTCTTAATTAAACAAATAATTAATGATTTATTACAACAACACAACACAATATTTTCGATTTTTAGTAAAACAATCTAAAATTATATATCATGATGGAATTATCTATCATTAATTTCCTTCTTTCAAAAAAACAAAAACTTTATCTAAATTGATGAATTTAATTAATATCAAAATTATAATGATGTTTAATCTTTTTGAAATTAAACTAATCAACTATTTAAAATCAATTTATTAAGAATCAAATATCGATATCTTTTGCATACTATTTAAATTCGAAATAAAATTTTTTTAAAAAAAATACAAAATTAAATTTAAAAAAATTTAATAATATTAATAAATTTATAAAAAATAAAAGGCATTTTAATGAACGGTTCATTTAAATATTTTTACGGAAATATACCTTAAACATAATCAGATTAAGATTTCCCAATGATACTTTATTCGATCTAACTGAACTTTGCAAAGAACTTTTTATATCTGTCAAATTTTTCCAACTTTCCGTACAAGATTAAGTTATCAGCTAATAGATTCGATTTACTCTGTTTCCGGTCTTACCATCTCTTTCTGTAGGTAAATTCATCATGTTTTCTGAATTAATTTTAAGACTCTGCTAGCTTTACTGAGCGATTTGTTCTTTCAACACAGTTATCACCTATTTTGTTAAATTTCTAATTATTTTCTATCAATTTAAATACTAAAATTATTATTAAAGCAAATTTTTATATTTTTTAAAATAAATATTTGATTAGCTCCTGTTCAATTATACTATTTGAATTAAAATACTTATTCAAAGCAAGAGATCTATGTTTTTATCAGAAATTTTGATAATAATTATTTTGTCCATTTTGATTCAATATAAAAAATGAAATTAAAATTTCTTATCATTTATAAGAAATAGCTTATTTTAAGGCTAATAACTTTAAAATTTTAGTTTATCGTTTTATTTTGTGAAAATTTTGAATACATAACCAATTCTACAACTATTTGATTCTAATTTATTTTATATTTGGTATCGGTTACAATTTGAATTTTATTCAGCCTTTTAAACCTCTAATGCATTTATTCATTCAAATTAAATAAAAATTATTTTTTTAAGGGTTTATTTAATTTTACTAATTCAAATTTTTTAAAATAGATCATTAAATCGAGAAAATGAATATCCAACAATCTACCAAATTTAATTTTTTTCTTTGATGAATTTTTAATTTTGTATTTTTAGTTTTTTGTTAAAAAAACAATTAGTCAAAAAAAATTAAACAAAATAAAATATCAGAAATTTTTTTTAAAAAAAGACACAATGTCTTATTTTTCTATTTTTAGACATTTTTTAATTATTTGATAGATTAAACATTAATGATTTAAAAAAAACAAATTGTCCCGATTTAAAATATATTTAAACTAATTCAGTTTGGTAACATCTTAATAAATAATCCAAAACTTTAAATCCACAAAGATATTCTCCTTTGTCTTAAAAATAATGTTATAATATTTGATTTAAATTTACTTAATCGAATGATATGGTATCATAGTAAAATAGAGTCATTTCATTTAAAAAGAAAAAAAAATTTAACTTCGAAAGAATCAATTCTTTTACTACTTTAGGAATCAGGCTTTGAATTTAGTTTTTTTTGAAAATTAATTTTTATTTTAAAATGCTAAAAATAAAGAATTGAGAATTAATTTGGCAAATATTTCGAATAAATACAGGTACTTTTCTTAAGAGAATACCTTTGGAAAAAATAACTTTACGAGAGTTGTCTTTGTTTATAACTGACCTTTTGGTATCGATTAAAAAGCTTATAGACTTAAAAAGAAAAGAGGCAATGTTTTAAATTTTAAAGCAAAAAATTTTAAATAAAAAGTGAATAATCCAATATTTAATTAAAAATAAATGACCAAAATATAATTTAGTAAAAGTAGAAAATTTTAGTTTAAGTGAGAATAAATTTGTCAATTTCTTAAAGAACTTGAATGAATCCATTTGAAATTATCCGCAGGAATTTTAAAAGTTATGACTTTGGTTCTGTTAAGGGCAATTAGAATAAATGTTTATTTTAAATCAATCAGATAATAAATGTATAATAAATGTACATATAATTTATTGGTATAACGAATAGCCTAACGATAGTTGTTCTTTAATAGGAAAAATTATTGAACCATTCAAATATCAAAAAAAAGCCAAAAAGTCTTAAAATAGAGACTATTTTATAAGAAAAAATTATATATAATATATAATTTAGATAAATGAATAACAGGACAAAACAAATATTTTCATGGTTTACTTGAGGACCTATTATTAAAATTGTATTGAACCTCTTTTTTAATATTTTGTTTATGAAAGAATTTAATCAATTGTTTTTTATTTTTTGATTTAAATTTTGATTCATTTAAATATTTGAATATTTAATTTTAAAAATAAAAAAAAAACATCAGTTTTTAAAATAAAATTTAAAAATAATATATTAACGCATCAAAAAAAATTCTAGCTTATTCTAAACTTTTTATTTTAAAAAAGAGATTTATTCATTTTAAAAAGAGACTTAGTTGGCTAAGATGATCTAACACCGCTTTGTTAAAACAATTTTATGAACATGAAAAAGAAAGCTGATTTATAAAATAATAAAATTCACATGTTTTAACTGCAAACAATATTTCTAAATTCGATGATTGGAAATTGTGGTATAAAAAGAGAACTTAAATTAAATTAAAAATAAAAAAGAAAAAAGCAACTCCAAAAAAATGAAATTTTCCGTTTGCATTGTTTTGGCCATAGTTGGCTTAGTATCCAGTCTTTCAGTCCCTGAAAGAGATGTCGATCTTAGAGAAATGGAAGAGAGAAATATTGACATCAGAGATGTCCAAGCAGTTAATGGCACAAGATGCATATATTTCACAGAATCAAATTTGTTGAGTTGCCAAGGAGTTTCGGGAGAAGTTGAATGTGACGCTTTTGGTGAACTTGATGTATTGAGATCAAAGGAAATCAACTTTTTTGGCATCAGACAAGTAGTTGATTTGAACGAGACCGAAATTGGATCAGTCATGTTCGAATTGTTCCCAAGAGAAATCGAAAATACCACATACATGAACAACATGGTCGAAGTTGGAGGTGAAAACGTAAGCCTTGTTTTGTACACTGGCGAAACCGGTGTTCGAAGCGGTGTCAGAGTTTCAAGTGTTTCATGCTGGCAAAGACTTGTCGATGTATTGAGAAGCCAAGTTGATGTACAAATGGTTTCTGTCGAAGGAGTTGAAGGCGAAGTACCAATGATTGGTGAGGTTGCTATCAGTGACAGAAGATTGCAAAAGAAATGGTTGTGGTATGGACTCGGATATGGTTACTATGGATATCCATTTTACTGGTACGGAAAATAGATTTTATAATCAAATTGTAAATGCTCTAAGCAGTTTTATCAAATAATGCTTCCTTAAAGTAATATTTAATTTTTATACGAATAATTTTAAAAAAAAATCAATTGTAAACTAGCAAAAATAAAATAATCGCATTATATAATTTTTTTTTACTTAATTTTCTTTCCTCTGAAAAAAAAATATAACCTTAATTAAATATTTAAGTGAATTCTCCTCATTTGACAAGAGCGATATTTTATCATTCATTAAATTTTTTTTAAATTAATTATTAAATTTAAATACTATCAAAGATTTGGTTTTTAAATATCATAAGAAAATTGAATAATTTTTCAATTAATCAGAATAAAGCATTTACTTATTTTCTTTCTTTATTTCCTTCAATAAGCCTGATTTGATACTGAATATGGTATTTCAAAATTTTCTTTTTTAAAAAGGAATGAGGTACATATAATTTATTAATTACACATATTTTGTGTATATTTAAATATTTTCAATTTGGTCAATTGATCTTCTGCTATCTTATATTTGGTTAAAAGCTTTGGTTAAATCAATTGAAATAGAAAAAAGAACTAAATTGGGTTTTTATTCATACCTGAATTTAGTTGTCACAATTCTGAATATTTAATAAACTTTTATGGTGATCAATTCAGTCATGCCATGCGGTTAATTAAGCTTACGTTGACGATTAATCTGGATGAAGCATTCAACTTGGTTCTTTGCATATTGCTGGGTACATTTTATTGAAATTAGGCAAAAAAATTTTTAAAATTATTAAATAAACTATTGAAAAAAATGAAGGAAAAGATTCTTTAAATAAATTTAAATTTGATAAAAGTTTGAAAAGTTGTGAAAGTTTGATAAATTTAAATCATTATCGCTGGAAAAAAATTTTTTAGCACCGGTTTAATTTATTTTCAAAATATGTAATAAAGATTGATTTTGCTTTAACTCGTCTTGTTTTTCAAATATAAAACATAAGACATTTTTTTTCGAGGTCTGTATTTTTTTATTCAATTACTAATTAATCACAGTTCAAATTGAAATTTTTATTTAAAATGAGGATCGAAAAACTGTCAGACACAATGTTATGATCAAATTTGTATAAAATTAATATAATATAGTGATAATTTAACCAGATTAATCAAGTAAGATAAACACAACTTTGGCATGGCTGGATAGCTAGACCAAAAACTATCTCTGCTTGAATCTGACTTATATAAAATTTGACTTGTCACAGAAACTAAACAAATCTCAAGAACAAATGAAAGTTAAAGATCAATTGATCAATAGACCGAATTGGTCAAAAGTTAATTGTGACAACTAAATTCAGGAATGATTAGAAACTCAATTTGGTTTTTTCACCTTATTCAACAAAATTCAAAAAAAAATCAAATTACCAGTCATTTTTTTTCATTAAGATCTATTGTAAAATTTCCGATTAATCTCAAATTAAATTTTCTATTTCTGAATATGATATTTAATAAAAAATTACTACAATATGGTTTAATTGATTGATTAATATAATTATATATGTTTTTTTATTAAAAAAATTAATTTCTTTAGCCACTAATTTTACATTTAATAAGCATGCATTTTGCATTTTAAAATTAAGCTTAAATAATTTATCTATTTTAAGTGGTTTAAATTGCTACAATTTTTCATTTAAAATATCTAGTACTATTTCAAACTAAAATATGCAACCTATGATGATAAATATTTAGTTAAATTGTAATGGCCTTTATCATTAAAGTGTCTGCATTTTGCCAAATTTAAAAAAAAATGGTTAATGGTGTTTGCGAAATTTATTTGTCAGGTTTATTCTGTAAACTAGTTTAAAAATTATGCAACAATTTTAAATTGAGATAATTTTTGCATTTAAAAATTTTATTGAAAAATTTAAGCCTATGAACTATTTGCATGCGTTTGCTTGCCTAATCTAAGCCCTATTTGCATATATACTTAGCTAAATCTAATGCACATAAATTTCCATATTGAAAGTTAGACAGAATATCATTTTTTAATAAACACTTATTTTGTTGTTTCGTAATTACTAGTTATTTTGTGACAAATTTCTAAAAAAGATATTATTAAATTAAAATTTTTTTAATAGATTTCTATGAAGAGAAAATATAAATAATTTTAGTCGTTTGGACTATTTGTACAAACACCATATTTAAAATTTTTTTTAAATTAGTCTTTCTTTTGCTCTCGACTTCGGCGGTGAAATTAATAATTATTAGAAATAAAAAACACGCATAAGAGAAATTTATAAATATTTGTTAAAAAAAAGAAAAGAAAAAATACATATACACACACACCATGTAGATATGGTTTTTTTTGCTTTATATTATTTCTCTTGAAACTTTTTTCTCCAAAGCATATGCTTAAATTGGTTATTAATAAAATATTTATCTCTTATTTTGGTAAATGTCCTTCCATAAAGTAATATTATAAGGTGTATTACAAGATTTAGAATCAAGTTTAGTTGGTAAAAGATACCAAGAAAAGCAATGGCTGATTTGGACGATTTTTTCAAAAAACGTGACAAAAAGAAAAAGACCGCCAAGTCGAAATTTGTTACTTTGGACACAGAAGAGTTTGCCAAGCAGCTTGAGGCGACGACGATTCGAACTGTCGAAGACGAGGCAGAGTTTCAGGAAAACGGTGATTTCAACACTTTGGCAACCACAGTCGCCGGTCCTGGCGAAAACTTGGACGAAGAGTGGAAGCCATTTGACTCTGAGGAAAACAAAGATTATACGGGTTTACGGATAAAAATAGAAAATTGGAAAGTCGAGGATGAAGAGAACAACAATGAGGGCATTGATGTTGAGTTGGAAAAAAAGGCCGCTTGTCCTTGGGGAGTCTGCTCGAGTGGACAGAAGGACGACAGGGACATTGACGAAACAAAGGAAACCTCGACAAAGAGCGAATCAACTGAAATAAAAGAACTTGGAGCAGAACCAGCTCAAAAACCGTCAAAGCCTGAAGCCTATGTGCCGCCAAGTTTGCGTAAAACCAAAGAAGTTCCAACCCGAAAACAAAAAGCCCAACCAAATATCATGGACACTCTTGAGTTTCCAACACTAAATGCAGGAGGTGAAGCGGTCGAAAAAACCTCAAATGGTGGAGAAAAGTTAATAGATTTTTTTTATTTTGAAAAATTTTTTTTAGTTTAATTAAAATTTTTAAGATTCGAAATTGCCAAAAAAGGTGGTCGCATAGACACCAAAACAGCTGGAGCCTCATCCATTGAAATCGAAAACAAATTTACCGCTTTATCTTCCACAAATAATTAAAACACAAATAAATCTTGTTTTTGTTCTTTTAAATTTAAAGTTTTTATTTTGCTCCCAATTTATAATTTATTCAAGAGAAAAAAATAAAATTATAAAATTAAATGGATAAGATTATGACTAATCGATTTAATTTATTTTACAAAGAAATTAAATCTGTTTAAAAATATCGACCGATGATGATCAGAAGGTTTTAGAGAAAATTTTTTTGCTCTTTTTTTAAAGTTGATCAAAAACTGACCAAAAAGTGTGAGGTATTCATGTGATTTTGTTTTTTTTTTCGTTTTGCTTTAATTATTTTCATCTTACCGGTATACGTCGATACCTTTTTTAAAAAAGTTTAATTTTATTCAAACTAGAAATAAACTTATTTGACGCTTTGTTTTTGTTTTCTTTTATTTAACCTCAATTAGCTGAAAAATATCATGAATAAGTTCTCTAATGTCCAAGAATCTTCAGAAAATTTATTTGAGTCAAATTTTAGTTAATTTTTAACATTTATAATATTTGATTCTGCTCAGCACTCTCAAATAGTTGACCATTTTAAATTGGTTTTGGTCAAATTGAATTCGATCTTGCAATTCAATATTTCCATAGTCTAGAACAAAGTGAATTAAATAAGAGCTATTTATCTTTCAAAATAGACACTGGAGGCGAATATCCATTTGATTATTATCCCAATGAAATGAGACAAAAAAATATTTAAACATATTTTTCATTTTGATTTAAATTGTCTATGAAGATATTTGAATTAAAATTAATTTTAGAATTTTTTATCAGTTTTTATCAATTCAGAATACTAATCGAATACTAATTAATTAATTTAAATTATATTCATCCTTTTTTTTATTTAATTAGGACTTTAAACATTAAACAGTTATACAACTCATGAAAAATTTTACTAAATTTTCAATTTTTCACATTAACTTAAGGATTTAAATTTAGATAGTTGAATTTTGAACTCGATATATTCAATTAAGAACAATTTTTCCAGATTTTTTCTCCTATTGTCTCAAAATTAGATAAAAATTATTTATTTTTGTTTTTTCATTGATATCTTATGATTAATGGAATAAATTAAAAGCCAAAAGGAATCTCTGTAAATCTGAGATTTGTAGGGTTATAAGTATTCAAAATTGTACAACAATTTGGCACATTTTAACAATTTAAAAAATAACAAAT